>JARDYH010000002.1:239016309-239276309 GCA_029215795.1 Anniella stebbinsi
TCACCCCCCGGCGGTCTGTGTGCCGCTCCCTCCCCATTGGAAACTGGGCTGGAACTGGGCTCACGGAGAGTGGCTACCTTGGGACGAGCTCTCTGTGGTCTTCCCTGGGCCACCTGGGCTGAATCGGAGCCTTGCGCCCTGAGTAGCCTGCAGAATGTCCTTTAGCTGCCCCCACACCATGCGTTGTGCCAGCTTCCTCCACTGCTGTCAGACACTGATGTGCCAGGAGCCACACGGAGGCGATACCGCCACGTTCCCACCCAGGCAGGGCAAAGGGGTGTGGCAGATGGGTCCCTGCTGCACAGAACAGCGGGGGCATGCGTGGCTGTCCCAGAAGGGCATTGAGGGAGGCTGAACGACATGAGGGTTGGGGGGGTTGGGGAGGGGCATGCCAAGGGGAGAGCGTCGTGATGCCTGCTCAGTCTCTGTTAGTGGTCTCTTCTCCCCCCCCCCCTCCCCCGGCCGCCGCCGCCGCTGTGCTCTTCTCTCAGCCTGGGATTTTGCTCTTGGTCCACACACGAGAGAGATTTGGGCCTGGGGGCGGGCAGAGCATGCGGCGCTGTCTCTGTCTGTGGAGGTGCTGCCTGCAGGAAGGCTCCGGGCCGCTCATTTGCTTGATTGTTCCATTCTGAGTGCCGTTGCTTGCAGGCGCCCTGCCCTCCGCCCTGGCCATGCGCAGGCCCTCCCCCTTGCGCCCTCCCTCCCCCTGCTCCACGGGGGCAGAGAGCGCGATTGGCTCCCCCAAGCCCGGTTGCTTTGCCTGCTGTGATCATGTCACGTCGGGCTCCGTCGATGTTAACATCTCATTATCTTTGTTACTGTAATTACATTATCCGCTGCTTTATGCAGAATTATTCTCCAAGGACTAATTGATGGATCCATGTTTAATTCATTAATCATTAGCATCAAATTCGACAATTACAGTGCACACTGATTGTGGAATTTCAAATGTAATGAGGGAAGAATTAACAAAGAAAAGGGAAGCTGCTTTTGCTGGGGCTTCGCTGCTCACTTTGGTGTGATGACATTGAGGCCGGGTGAGAGAGACGCAGGGGCGAGGGGAGACCCACGGTCCTGGCCACGTTTTGTGGGCCAGGCAGTGGGGAGCAGCTGAGGCACAGCGCCCTTGTCTGTGGAGCAGCAGCATTTTGACCTGCCTCCCCAGCAGCCGAAGGCACGCTCGTGGCTGCTGCCTCCACGGAAGGCTCTCTGGGGCTAAAACGGCGGCTGCCAGAGCTCCTCTCCCCTGCAGAAAGGCTGGGGTGGCTCCTGCAGCCCCCCCCCCCCAAGTAGGCCCCAAATCCCAGCCCGTTTTGTGCCTTTGGCGCTTAGCCCAGGGCCTTGTTGCATCCTCCTCAGCCCTCGTTAAAACACACGTAGCCCAGAGACTGTTTGGCCAGAAATGATACGTGGGCAACGCTCCCTCTCTTGTCAAACGTAAACTTACTTTCCTACATGCACCAGTTGCTACTGGGGAACATGGGCAAGAGGGGCTGTTGCACTCACGTCCTGCTGTGTTGGTCTCTGGTCGACAGCTGGTTGGCTGCTGTGTGAACAGGGCACTGGGCCTGATCCCGCCTCAGGGCTCTTCTTACGTTCTTAATACGTCTAACTCCGTCTAGCTGAGAGACAGTCTATGCCCGCAGACCTCCCTCCACATGATGGTCTTGCAGAAGAAACTCATAGGGAATAGGCTCAGAAAATAAAACAGCCCTTTAATGTAATTAACGTGGGATGGTGAAGCGTTGGGATCTTCTGTTAGACTTCGTTTTGTAATATCTTCCAACTCCTCACTTGCTTATAACCATTGTGATAAGCATCAAGTGTCATAGTAACTCAATCAAAGTCAGCCATCCTAAAACCACCTTTGTCTGATTTATTTATATCCCAACTCCATCTCGATAAACGAGGCAGCCTTGAAATCGCTCATTTCTCCCCTCAGAAGCTGTGCTTGAAAGATCAGCTACATCTGAGGGCTGAAACAGACATGGTATTGAGGAACCAGGATTGGATCTTTCAAATGTCTGTCTTTCAGTGTTAAGAGCAGCTGGGGGGGGGGGGGGCAGAACAGCAGAGGGATTAAGAGGGAGGGGGCTCTGGTTTTGTTTGGATCAGCAGTGCTGGGGGAGGGGGGCATTTAACCCTTTCTGCTAATGCATTTTCCCAATCCAAATGGCTCCACTCCTGAAACTTCCATGAGCCCGTGAGGATCAGAGGGAAATGTTAAACACCCCTTGTCTTTGGCACTGCTGCTCCTGTCAAAATCATGGAATAGTGGAGTTGGAAGGGGTCGATAAGGTCATCTAGTCCAACCTCCCGCCCTGCTAAATTCAATAATCAGAGGGTTGCTTCCCCTCCCACATGCTTTTCTGAGCATTTGTCTATTGGGAGGACTCGGAGACACGTGGGAAGCGCCTGTGCTGTGCGTACGGCTTGGACCACCTGGCTGCTTGGCAGCTTGGGCCAAATACCGGAAGATCCGTTGTCACAAATATCATTGCTTGTCTATGATTTGCAGCAGTGTGAATTGGCTCTGATGATTTTACCCGAAAACACAGCTTTGAACATTTTTTCACTCATCATTTTGAAACAGAGAACATTCTGTGTGATTGTCTCTCCCCATATTTCCCCATATTTCCCCCCAGAATTTACATTTTTCCATTTCAAGTCTAGACAAACGGGCAGGGCGTGGGGGTGGGTAGGCACCGGGGTGTTCAACTGTTTTACACAGTGGTTGGTTGTTGCTTTCCATGCCTTTCTCACTCTGCTCCTACCTTCGGAGGATTTGGCCCTGCGGCTCCGTGGCAGAGCATACCCCTTTGCGTGTCACAGGTCCCGGCACAGGCGTGGGGTTGAGCTGCGCAACTAAGTTCAGCCAGAGGGACACTGAAACTGCTCAGGCCCTCTTTCCGATGGGTCCCTACAGCCCCTGGCCCGTGATTAGAAGTGCCTTTGTGGGATCAAACAGCACAGTTATTTCATAAATGGGTGCACACCCTAGATTTTATTGACAAAAATATGTGATGCCAATTCTTTAAAAGGTAGCGTGCTACTTATTAACGGGATATAACCTGGGATTCTTATAACATGGTTTATAAGAATGCAGCTCACACACAGACCCACCCAGTTCCTTCATCCCTTTCCTGTCTTGCACTTGGGCATGAAGCGCGTTTCGACCATGGAAGGGCCGCTGTGCCCTCTGCCGGGCGATCCACACCTCCTCTTCCCATTGTTGGTTGGTTAGCCTTTTCTCCCAGGGACCTTTGCCCACCTCACCCAGTTCCCGCACCCAGGGAATTGCTGGCCCTGTCGATGTTCTGGTGGCCTCCGTCTGAAGCACGGGACAGTGCGTCCCCTCAGACAGCGCTCCTCTTGGCTGCCTCGTCTTGGGACTTTCAGGCCCGCCTGCTGCCAGAGGGCCAACCAAGTTCCTGCTTCTGTGATTCCCCAGTCCTTAGCATGACCTCTGCTCTTGCCAAGAGACTGCAAGCCTGGTAGGCTTTTTATAGCCCTTCTCTCGCATTTATAGTCCTATTCTATGTTAGTTCTAGGCTATCCCTGTGTTGTCACTACTTTGGTCTCCAAGGTGGTGCCCACAGACCTCTCCTGGCTTCCTGTCCCTTCTGATTCCCATTTTATTTCCTAAGGTTTTGTTTTTAACTTGACATTCAGCTGCGTCCTGCAAAGCAAAGGGGCTGAGGTCCAGCACCATCCAAGGAGTGGGGTTGTGTGTTTCGGAGCTTGGACCCCACCTCTGCCTGGTCAGGTTTCGTTCCTGGGCACGTGACTTTTCTTTCGGCCCCACCAGTTTGCCTTCTGGGAAACAAGAGCTTTGTGCCCTTTTTATGAATGGATAAGACCCCCCCCCAATGGCAACCATTTTGTGAGGGTGCCCACAGTGTAGTTACAATTCCAAATGTGCCCACTGAGCTACAGGCCTTCCAGCGGGCCACTTCATGTGTGTGTCCCCATCCTGTGCCCCCCCCCATGCGTCACCAACATTCTGTGGCCGCCCAAACATGCTTTTGGCAGCTTTTCTCTCTGCACACTCCAGGCTTAGGCCAGCAAGGGGCTGAGAGCCTCAGCACCCAGCATGAGGCCTCCTCCTCCTCTGCTTCTTTTTTGAAAAGGGAGGCCAGGGCCTCCGCAGCCTCCATCCAGGGCCACTGTTCCTCCTGCTGCCTGGATGGGTGGCCCGGCCCTTCCTGCCCCCACTTTCATGGGGAGCTGGCCTAGGCCCTGGCAGGATACCCTGCTGCAGAGGCTCTAGGAAGGGTGGCTGCTGCTGCTGCCACTGGTAGAGGTGCCCCTGGGTGCTCCAAGGCCTCGCCCTTTGCAAGGAGCCATTGCTCTGGCCCACAAGCCCCCCCCCCCGCATGGCAGCTGCTGCATCCTCCCCAAGCGCCAGATCCGTGCTGCTGATTGCCCTGACACTCCGGTGCTGCTCCAGTGGCTCCACCCCACCCCTTTCCCAGGCCACCTCCAGCTGCTTGGCTCTGCAAAGTCGCTTTCGGAGTCCTCTCTCTCTCTCTGAGCTCAAGCACACTCCCCCCCACCTCCCCTTGATGGGAGGCCCCAATCCCTGTTGCTCACAGAGGAGCAGAGAGAAGGCCCTGCTGCCAGCCCCCACTTGCCTCCTGAGGATAGCGGTGAAGAGGGTGCGCTTCTGGCACCCAGGCCACGGGCTGATCCTGTCAGCGTGTTTCCTGAGGGCCGAGGAGGCCCTCTGGTCCCCTGGCGAGTAGTAGCCCCCAGCTTACCTGGCCCTTGTGGGGCTCTCCCCACCTCCTAGCTCCCAGGCCTGGGTGGGGCTGCTTCACACATCACGGGCTGACTGCTGTTCCACCAGTGGTACATGGACCGGGCTTCCCATGCAAGTGCCATTCCAAAGGGTTGCTGGGCCAGGGTGGCCGCTACTTGATCCAGGCGCTGGGAGAGCCCTTGAAGGCTGGCTCCAGACAGGCGGCGTCAGCAGGGAGAGCCTTAGAAAAGGGCTCAGAAGAGGCCTGCAGCTGGATAAGGCCCAGCTCGTCCAGCGCCGGCTAACCGGCTGCCCCAAAGGGAAGCCCTTGAGCCCTGTCTCTCCCTCCCGTGTTCCCCAGTGGCACAGGTGGCCTCTGAGGCTCTTATGCCCCCCCCCCCCTTGCCTGGCCTCATCCACGGGATTTGGTGGGCACTGCCCCCCCCCCCCCCCCGCATTTCCTCACCACTTCTTTCACCGTTTCTCTTCCTGTGGAAACATTGGCGTGGCTGCAAGGGCCGCCTGAGAGGGGGTGCACTGTCTGGAAGCCCAGCTGGCTATGAAAAGGCGTGGCGGGGGGGAGGGGAGAGATGCTTGGGGCAGGGCCTTGTGCAGCCTTGTGCTTGGGGCAGGGCCTTCTGGCAACTCACGGGTGGCGAGGGGGGGGAGGGCTCTTGAGCCACAGCCCGCCAGCGCCACCCTCAGGCCTTTGGCCGCTGTGCAACTTTCCACCCCTTTGGCCAATGCGTGTGGCTGGTCCTGCGCTTCCTCCAAGCAGGAAATAAGGCCGAGGATCCGATCCGATCCTTTCCGTCTTGTGTTGACCAGCCAGGCTTCAGCCATTTTCCCCTCCCTCCGTGGACTCTCTTGGGCCTCTTTGCTGCAGTGTGACAGATTGAGATAATGGCTGTGCTGCCCCCTGATCTCACTGCTAGTCCTGCCTTCCCTTCTCCCCACCCACCTCCTTCAATCTGTGCTGTGCCAGCGGTTCGTGCCCTGGAGTGGCAGCATCAGCCCCCCGCTGGCAGCTCTCGTCACAGGTCGCTACCCGGCAGTTTGCCAGATAGCTGACCCTGGAACCGAAGGTGTGATGCCCCCGCTCTGCCCGGGGTAGGGTCTCCCTTCGCTTGGACCTGGGCATTCCCTCGGGGTGTGGGTGTGTGTGTGTGTGTGTGTGTGGGGCGGGGGGGGGACAGTGGCACCGGGCAAAAGGCCCGCAGGCAGATTGCTGTGGTTGTGAACAGAGCAGACGAGAGGAGGCCCATGTATGGTTGGTGATGGTGCAGTCAGGATGTAATTTTTACGAATCGGACTCCAAGCAGTGAGATGCGCAGCAGCCCAACACTAAGCATGTTTATTTGGGAGTGAGTCCCGACGTGTGCGCTCGAGGAAGTCTGTGTGGAGCTGCAGCTCGAGTGAGACCGAACTTCCCGATAAGTGTTGTGTGAACTTGGATACACGGATTTCCAGCTCAAATGGGGATCTCCTTTGAGTAACACAAAGTGCTCTGTTGCTGACACTTTGGAGCTTGGGGGGCTGTTCAGATGAGCGGGGGGGGGGCACTGCCCCAGCCAAGGCCAGCCAGGACAGGGCAGAAGACCGCTTGGACCTCGACAAAGACGTCTCTAAGGGAGCCAAAGCCGTGGGAGTTTTCCACTCTCAAAGGAGAGCTGGTCCACCTCCCATGCTGTGCCTGACAGGGAGCATTGGGACAGGGCTGCTCTGTGACTTTAGAGACCCGGGGGGGGGGGGGGGGGAGAGATCGCAGGGGGCCATTCTTGCCAGCAGGTGGGGCACACCTCTTGAGTTCCTGCCCTGCTGCTGGCCAGTGGTTTTTCGTAGCCCTTCAGAGGATCCCCTGGGCAATGAGTGCCCCCCTCCCAATTTGGGTGTGGTGTTGCAGAAGACCCTGACTGTATGGGAGCACAAAGGCCTGAGTTGTTCTAGCCAGGAGCAATGGGGTGGATTGTGGGGGGGGGGGTGGCTGTTTGCAATGGAGACTCCTCTTAGTATGTGAACTGCTGCCAGTGTGGAGTGTTGGGCGCTTCGCCACACATCTGGAGCCCTTTGATAACGAATATAGAGCGAGGTTCCCTCGCCACCCCCGCCACCCCCACCTGCCACTTCAAGAATATTTCTGTGCTTGTAAAGATCCCAATTTTCCTCCATAAGGTGCATCTCCCTTTATTCCAGCACCACGATGACCAACCCTGATTAGGGTGACCCCATGGAAAGGAGGACTGGGCTCTTGCATCTTTTAACGATTGCATAGAAAAGGGAATTTCAGCAGGTGTCATTTGTATGCAGGCAGCACCTGGTGAAATCCCCTCTTCATCACAACAGTTAAAGCTGCAGGAGCCCTGCCCTTTTTTGTATCCGCTCACTCTAGTATAGCTCCTGAAGCTTTAACTGTTGTGATGAAGAGGGGATTTCACCAGGTGCTGCATGCATGCAAATGACACCTGCTGAAATCCCCTTTCCTATCTGACTGTTAAAGATGCAGGAGCCTTGCCCTCCTTTCCATAGGGTCGCGCTAACCCTAATGGCTCCCTCCATCTCCTCCGCAAGGACATCCTTTCTCAAACGCCCCCGCCCCCCCATTACATTTTTTGATCTATGGCACGAAGGCTAAGGAGGAGCCTTACAGGGCTCTTACAGGGGACGGGGAGATGTGGGGGCCTCCTTTGGGGTGCTGTTTGGAAGGCCACCCTCTTTCTGGGCCCAGGTTAGGTGCTGGAGGCCTGCATGTTCCCCCAGCCCCAAAGCGTCTGGCAGGAGAGCGTCTTTGGCCGCCAGCAGCTGCCCCTGCCTGCCTGCCTGCCCCCCTCCCCGCCTGCCAGGGAAGGCAGCAAGAGAGATGGATGTGGCAGTCAGGAGCCGAGCGCTAGCTAATTACCCTTCCGAGTATGTCTTGTAAATTAAGGGCTAATTAGAGGCAAAGTCAGTGTCATGGTTTTACACGTGTTTTTGAGGCGCTGAACCTGGGGTGGGGGGGAGGGCCATGGAGCAGAGAGCAGGCGGGCCTGTCGCTCAGCTGGTGGGGGGGGGGAGGGGGGGGGAAGGAGGGAGCCAGGGCAGAGCTGGGATTTTTGCTCAGCACCATCCCAGGGCCTAGAACCCATCTCAGAGGCGTGATCTCTATTCTCTTGACAGGCCTGTGGGCTGCTGCACCAGGGGCCCGGTCTCTCCTCCGCCCCCCTCGCCCCCAGGGCTGGGGGGGGAGGGAGCAGCGCGGGGAGGGCCCTGCTCTCTCCCTTTGGTTCTGGGGCTGCTGACCTGCAGGCTGCTTCTTCCTTGGAAGTGGACAGTGCCCAGGAAGGGCTGAGAGCAGTTCCCTACTGGCTTTTCTGTGGAACTTGGTGGCCGTCAAAACAGCCGGGCGGCCCGCAGGCTGATGGGCCCCTCTGGCTTGTGGCTCAAGGCAGCACAGGCGTCTCGGATGGATAGGCTTCTCTAGATCCTGCATTTTCACCTCCCCCTTGAATTTGCCCCAAGAAGTCTGGTTGCCCTGTTCTAAGAAGGCATAAAGAAGGGGGGGGGGCAGAGGAGCATGAAGGGTTGGTTGTGTGCTGTGGGGTGAGGCCAAACTCATGAGGAAGACCAGGCTTTTCTCTCAGTTGGAATGGAAATGGTGCCCCTCCATGGAGCTTCTCCCGTGGCAGTCTCCGTGGGCGCCAGAAAGCCACGCCAGGAAGTTAACCTTTTCTCTATGCTGGCAGCCCTGTGGCCACAGGGAGGGTGGGTGGGTGGGTGGGCTCTTGGGGGCAGAGTCAGTAGCTGGAGCCAAGTCGAGATGTGGGTGTGGAGGAGGCCACGGTGGAGGCACCCAGCAGCATCCCTCCCCCCTGGATCCGGTCCCTCCTTTGTTGCTAGCAAGTGGACGCCCGGGGCCCTGCCTGCCCTCTTCATGGGAGCCCGTCTCCCCTCCCCACATTTAATGCTTGGTCCTAGTTCCATCCCATGGCTGTCAGTCACCTGCATCAGCGTGGGTTCTGAGAAAATGCCCGCTGGACTCTCCACCTCGAGAGGGAAGCTGTGGAACAGCAGTGGAAGGATCCGTGCAGTGGCCTCCCTGGCCACCCCCTGCCCTGTCCCTCTTCTCTGGCGTGTGGGCTCAGGCCTTTGCGTGGGCCAGCAGGAGGAGCGCTTTGCAGGGCGTGTGGCCTGGGATGTGCCATGGGGGCTGGGGTGGCTTCCCCTCCCACATTCCCGGGGGGGAGCCTTCCGTGGGTTTGGAGTGGCACTATCCCTTCCCTTGTGCCCTCACCCCAGGCCTGGGCCTGTCTCCCTTGCAGGTGCCCCCCACTCAGCCAGCAGTGCCTCTCTGCACTCCGAGCGCTCGGGCAGTGGCACCAACCTGGTGGGCTTCAGCATCAAGTCGGAGGGCGGCGGTGGCAGCGGCCTGCACCAGCGCTCCTACTCTGTCTCCAGCGCCGACCAGTGGAGTGAAGCCGTGGTCATCCCCAGCGGTGCGCCCAACCCAGGTGAGGGACTCTTGTCTGCCCGTGGCGTGACGCTGGCGCTCTTGTGGTTCCTCTTGCCCTCCAGGACTGGGAGGAAGCCTTAGAGGTGAGCTGGCCTGGCCTGGCCTGGCCTAGGGTGGGGGAATTCCCACGTGTGATGGGCAGGCCTTCTGCCGCCAGCCCCTGCTTGGCCTCTTCCCTGTCCATCGACCGCAGCTCATGGGGCTGGCCGGAAGCCCGGGGTGGCTGCCGCCGCCGCTGCTCTCCCTCCTGTCCGCCTGTGGAGCTGAGCCTCCTGGAGGCTTGCCACTCCAACGTCTTCCGGGCGGGGAGGGAAGGCGCACCGAGGCAGGAGGGGAGCAACGCGTCACTGTGAAGAGCTGCACTTTGCAGGGTGGCAGGAACGAGGCCAGCATGAGCAAGCGTAGGGGAGGGGAGCCATGTGCTTCGGGGCAGCAAGGAGAGCTTTATGCCTCCCCCTCCCCCCCCATGGGCAGAAGGGGAAGTGGGCATCCCTGGGCTGGGCAAAAGGGAGACGTGGCAAGGATGCCGGCTGGCGGGCTGAGCCGAGCGTGCTGGAGCTCCGTCAAAAGTCTCGCCTGCCTGCCTGCTTGCCTGCCTGCCGCCTCCCTCCTGCATGGGGGTTTCAGGACAGTTGAGTGAATTAAAATAATTCATACATTTCCCAACGTAGCCACTTTGCCGAATTGGAAAATAAATGCTTCTGTGCGGCATCCATCACTCGGTGCTTCCTGGCTCTGCCGCTGCACTAAAAAAGCAGTTAAATGCACATCAAGAGTGGAGGAGCCATTTCCATGCCTGCGCGCCCCCTTGCCGTTCTCATTAGCGCAGCAGCCGCCCCCCCACTCGCTCCCAGGGGCTTTCGCAGTTTAAAGAGAGCCTCTTTATGATCATTACCGGAGTCCGACTGCGCCGCCGCCATTTGGAGCTGGGGAGCCTCCTCATTTGTAACTGTGAAAAACTATCAATTTCAGCGCGCCTGATGCAGCGCCTCCATCATTGGGCCCATCAGCTCCCTGCTGGAAGCGAATTAATCAGACTGTTACTGCTGATGGGGCAGAGCGGGCGGGCGGACGAGCGGGCGGTGGCGGGCGGGAGCGGGAGCCAGCCAGCCCATGGCACTGCAGAGGGCTGGAGCGCTGCCCCCGGGGCGGGGCGGGGCCCCTGGGCCACTGGCCACCGCCTCGACGTGGCGTAGATTTAGTGCGGAACAGGAGCAGGGGAGGGCGCAGAGGAGCCGCTCCTGATAACAACCGGGGCTGGGGAAGTGGGCAGGCTGGCTTCTTAGCAGGGCCCAGGAAGCCATCGTGAGTGGCTGGCTGAGGCTAGGGAGCCGCCGGGTGTAGCTCTGGCAGTGGCTGTAGGGGGGGGGGGCTGGCTGCCCCCAGGAACCCCACTGAGCGTCCATTGGGGTGAGGAGCCTCTGCTGGGCGGGCGGTGGGCCTGGGTGATCCTGTAGGCCCCTCCAGCCCACAGCGCAGTGAGAGGTGTGCCCCGTACCATCCATGCTGCGCTCTGAGCTTATCCTCCTGGGTAGAGGAGGGTTGTCCCCCCCCACACCACCCACAGCCACAGTTCCTCTGGGACCCAGTCTCTGCATCATAAGAGAAAGGTGGGGCCATGGGGCTGAGGCGATAAAGAAACAGGGAGCAGAGGTTTGTCTTGGGGTCCCCCCAAGTCCAGGGCCCTGCCCGGCTTCCCCCTGCAAGACGTCTTCTGTGATGCAAAAGAAAATGAGCCCTAGCGTGACCCCCCCCCCGCCCCCCAGCCAGCAGATCAGTCCTGCGTACTCGCCCAAAGCCACGAGTCGCGTGGAGCCCAGTCCTAACGTGGCCTAGGCATTCCGCAGCCACTTGCTTTCTTTGTCACAAGGCGAAACAATCGCCTGGCCACCTGGGGGAAGGATCGGGCAAAGGATCGGGAGCCATTTGGATCCCTGAGCCATCGGACCCGTTCATACCAGTGTGGTGTAGTGGCTCAAGAGTTGGACTGAGAGTCGGAAGATCCGGGTTCTAGCCCTCACTCAGCCATGGAAACCCACTGGGGGACTTTGGGCCAGTCACAGACTCTCAGCCCACCCTACCTCGCAGGGTTGTTCTTGTAAGGATAGAAATGGAGAGGAGGAGGATTAAGTACACCGCTTTGGGTTCCTTGGAGGAAAAAAGGTGAGATATCAATGCAGCTATAAATACAATAGAAAACACCATGGGTTGGGCCTACTGCATACCGCCGTCGGGGTCCAGGGAATTGACCAAGCGGTCCCCAATTGATGCTCTAACACAAGCTGCTTTTTCCGGATGGCCGTGTGCGTACTTTGTGCGCCACGTCTGAGCCTGGATGGGGCCGGAGCCAGGCCGCGGTGGGCAGGTTCGTCTCCCCAGTCGTCTGCCTGTGACTTGGCCCCTGATCAGTCTTGTCTGGACTGGGAGCAGTGGGAGTGTTTCCCAGCAGCCTTTCCAGTGGGGGTGTGGATGTTTTCTCAGGCTTCCTTTCGCGTTTCTGCCGCCCCCCTGCAGCCCTGTCCCATATTCCCCTCTGACCGGGGATGGAGAAGCGCATAGGGGCCTGGTCTGCAGGGCAGCTCCCCCCACCCCGGGGTCAATGGCCTTTGTCAGAATATCCCCTGGGCATTTGGCCGCCCGCCTTGTCCTGGGAAGAGCCAGAGGGAAGCCCCTAGATTGGGAGGGGTCTTTATGGGGAAGTAGCCTCCGTTGGCCATTACATAGTCCCAAACCACAGAAGCTGCCCCTTCCCCCGGGAAGAATGGGGGCAGGGGAAGAATTCTAACTTCGAGAGAAGCCATGACCTAGCCCAGGGATTTCAAGCTGGGGGGCAGGAGCAACAGCCCCCCGGGTCTCCATTGATAGAAACCCTGGTCTTTTCTGGGCAGTGGGGCATTTCCCTCCGCACCTGCTCTGGGGAGGGGGGCCTGCTCCCTGTGGGCAACCTGACTGGGTCCCATGCCAGGGGAGGTTTGGGCTGGAGGCTGGGGGGGGGGGGCTGGCTGGCAGAGCTCGTGGCAGGAGTAAGTGCTTCCGCGTTTATGCTGATTGGGAGCGGGCGCTCGCTCAGTGCAGCGCGGCTGGAATTGAATGTCAGGGTTCTGATTTTGTTGCTGGTCTCTAATGAAATTTGACATTTAATGGTGAGAGCCGCGGCAGCGTGTGTGCGTGTGCGTGTGTGAGATCGGAGCTTGATTAGTGCACTCTAATTGACAGTAATTAGCCAGCTCCCTGATTGTTTCTAATTCTGCTATTAATTGTAAGGAACAGTATGATTGAGGATAAATTTGGCGCATGGCAGCCAGAGAGGCGATACGGCTCTTCAGTGCCACGGCAGGCGCCGGAGGAGGAGGAGGAGGAGGAGGAGGAGGAGGCTCTCCCATCCCTGCCCCAGTGAATGGGGGGAGGGGCTGCCCTGCCCACAGTGGCCGTCTCCATTGCGGGTCTTGGAGGTGTGAGGCATTGGGGGGGGGGCTTGATTGGAAGGGAGGAGTGGGTTGCTCGGAGGGGGCGGTGGGGCCCAATTGCCGGACGGCCTGACTCTCCCTCCCTGCCCTCCTCTTGCCTCCAGCTAACGGCACCACGGACTCGCTCAGTTCCAGCCCCAACGTGTCCAGCACGGCCAGCCCCAAGCTGGAGCCCCCGCCGTCCCCCCACGCCAACCGGAAGAAGCACCGGCGGAAAAAAAGCACAGGCACCAGCCGGCCGGATGGGGCGGGCGCTGCAGCCGAAGGTACCTGTGGGGGGTCTCTCTGCGGCCACAGTCCGCCCGTTCCTACCTGCTACTGGGGCGGAGGCGGAATGGGAGGGCGGGCCTGAGGTGGGGGCCTGCAAAACATGGAAGCCAGCGCTGCGGGTGGGGAGCTGTGGAAAACCTCGGTCTCCTTGCCGAGCAAACGCTGGGCCTTGGCCTCTCCCAGGGCAGGGGGCTGGACTGCTGCTCCCTCCAGCCATCCCATTGAACTCTTTCTCTGGGGAGGGCAGTGGGAGGTATCTCCCAACTGTCTGGCACATTTTCACAGGGGAAATGAGGGGGATTTGGTGGGGTTTGATGGGCAAATGAATGAACGCCTGTTAGAACCAAACAGCCCTCTTGCATGCTGGGCTCCTAGTCCTCAAGGACAACTGTGGATGCCGACTGAACTCAAGCTCTGTCCAGCCTGTGCCGTGCTTGGCCTCAGAGGCAGAGGGCAGGCCGGCCTCTCCAAGCAGAGCAATTCTTCACACGTGCCATGAGTGCCTAGGCCAAGGCAGAGGCCTGAACTGAAAGAGGTGTTAGGGACACCAGTCACAGGCTTTGACAGATCGACCTGAGCCGGCCAGCGCTGTGGGTCGGCTGCTGTGCGTTGCTCCATGTGCCACCGCCACCTTTGAGCGTTGGGTTTCCTGGTGCAGCAGGGGCTGAAACGGCCAGCATCCCCCCTCCCCCCTCCCCAACGAGACACAGTGAGCCTTGGAAGAGGACAGGTTTGCATCAATGTATGGCTTTTTTCACATGCTCAGGAAGCCCCGCCCAGACTCTGGGGCTTTGCACTCCCAGCTCCAGCAACCATTTCTCCCTGGCTGAACCTGCTGCGTGAAGTGGGAGGGAGGGAGGGCGTTGTGGGGGCCTGGTGTCGTCGTGGGCATTCCGCCATCCCGGCCGCACGGTGCCCGGGGATCTGGCGGAAAAAGGCACCCTCGCCCTTCCACGGCCCAGGCAGGGCCCCTTTCCCCCTTGCAGGCTGGCTGAGGTGCCGCAGAGGCCGCTGGGGCTGGGGGAGCACCCCGCAGGCAGGCAGGCCGGCCGGCCAGCCAGCCTCAATGCCTCAGGTTGGCACCCTAGGAGAGAGGGTGAGGTCTCGGGATGAATTGCCATCAGTTTATCTCATTTAGGAGGTAATCAGAGGCGAGGACGTGCCATGCAATTGAATCTTCGTTGTTCTGAAGTGTCATAAATCACGCAAGGAGCGCTTGTTTTTTTTTTTACATGGCCGCATGTTAAAGAGAGGGAGCGCAAGCGAGGAGCGTGTTGCTGTGGCGGCGGCTGCCGCCACCGGCTGCCGTCACCGCTGTGACAGAGAGTGTTCAGGGTGCATCTGTACAGGGCAGCAGCAGAAGCAGCTCCAGAGGTGGGCGATAGCCAACATGGCGTGTGGGAGCTGAGCTCCTGGAAGCACTACATGGGGAAGGGGTGTGCATGACGGGGGGAAGGGGCTGCCCTGGTGAATGCTTTGATTTTAAATACATCAATAGCATGCGGGAGGTACTTTTCCCTGCGAGATGGTTCACCAGAGACGGGCCCAGCGCTTGCTTCTGCTTCCCTGGGCAATGAAGTCCTCATGGAGGGGAGGGCGATGCCAGAGGTTGCGCAGCTCCTGGTGCTCAGCCTCTTTGCCTGCTTCTTAGTAGCGGCCAAATGATGTGCTGTGGTGTTTGCTGGGTGAGTTGTAAAGCCCAGAGCAAACTGATGGACAGTCAAGAGCTGTTTTGGGGTGCTGGGCATGATTAGCGCTCCCTGTCAGGCGACCCTCGTGGCTGGCTGGCACGGTCAGGTTGCCAGGCCTATGGCTGCCCATGCTGCATCCTGGAGGAGGCCCCCCTCCCTCCCGGCTGTCCCCTCCCACTTGTGCAATGGAGGGATGGCCGTGCAGGGGTGCCCCAAAGAGGCCAGCCTTTGACTCCACTGACCACAGCCCTACCCTGAGCCCCTCACCCAATGCAGCCTCCGTGTTTCCTGGCCATTGCACTCACCAGCCCCCCAACCTGCTGCCTGGGAATACCCTCGTATGCCCCCCCCGCGCCTGTTTAGCCATGTCGGCCGGCCGGCCGGCCTGCCGGCCTCTGTTTGTGTGTGTGTCTCCAGGGCCGGTGCTGTGGTTCTGCGTGGCAGAGGCTTTGTGGGCTCCGTTGTTGTCGGCGCCGTCGCTCGCATCCCTTGTTTGTGCTGCTGTTTGCCTGGCAGTGGGGGGAAGGGGGGCTGTCCCTGATGCACTAATACAGGTTAGGAATATTGGGTTTAATGAGCTGCAAAATGAGGCGGCAGCGGAATGACATTTACGAATGGCCCCGCCTGGCGCTCGCCCCCCATGCCGGCTGGATGGCGGAGATCCTGAGCAGCTTGCGGAGTGGCGCAGGGGCCGTGGCGCCCGTGGCCGCCTGAGTTTCCCCTGTCCCTGGGGCAAGCCCCCCCCCTGCAGCTGAGCTGCAGCCGAGGCAGATTCCCTCACACTTGGAGGATGGCTGCAGGGCAGGTGTCACAAGAAAGGGGGGGTTGTTCCGGGGGGGGGATCAGCCCCCTCCTCTGCCGTGTGCAATGTGCATCAGGCCCCATCCTCCCCACAGGTGCCTGTGGGAGTGGTAGGGTGGTGCTGGCTGGTGCTGGGGGGCGAGGGAGCTGCCTGGCCTCGCTTCCTGCCCCCGCTGTGCCCCTGCTAATTTCCCTCTCATTTGGAGGGCTTGTTGCTGAGGCAGCGTTGGAGACGAGGAGGTCGCGGGGTTAACACCCATTAGTAGCAGCAGCGGCAGCGATGGCTCGCTGGCTTGGGAGTCCTTCAGCGCATTCAGCCTGCCGAACATCATCAAAAAATAATCAAGAGACGCGCTTGTTCATTCTGCTGCCCACTAATTCCCGTGGAGTGAGCAGCACGCGGGCGCTTTCGCCGTCCTCCCCTGGCCGGGCTCCTAACCGGCCGCCCCCCTCTCCCCCCCACCAATCCAGTGAGGGGAACTCCCGTGCCCACCCTGAGCAGCCCCCCCCCCAGTCTCTCATCGAATTACCCAAATGCTCCTCTAATTTCTCAGTTGGGCAGTCACTGAGCTAATGAGTTGTGGGGAGGGGGGGGTTAGCTGCTGGGCCCACAGGAATGAGATGGGGGGGAGCGGAGGGGTGCGTGGTGAGGCATTGAGCTCTCTCCCTCCCTCTCTTCCCCAGCTCTGGAGCCTTGCAGGAACGGGTGAGGTGTCCCAGCCCTGGCCCCCTTCCGTGCAAGCTGATGCCAGCTGCTGCCTGCCTGGACAGGGAGGGCTGTGGCCCTTGAATGGGGAAGGGGACTGAGCGCCAGGGGTTGCTGTCTGTGCCTCCCCAACAGTGTTTCTGTGACAACGCTGGCTGGCAAGGGGCATGCCAGAGCACGGGCCCACAAGCGCAGGGAGAGGAGAAGGCGGAAGGGGCTGGGCCGTGTGGGGCACGTAGGCACGGGCCAGGGGTTCAAAGGGAGCGGCTGACTAACCCACCGTGTCCCCCCTTTGCCACCCCCATGGAAGGCTGTTGCTCGAAGCCCTTGCTGCCTCCCCACGGTGCTCCTGGGTCCTGTGGACTCTCTGCCCCGATGCCAGCCAAGTGGTTGGTCGAGAGGCGGACTCTGAGGCCCAGCCCTCCGGGATTCCTGCACAGGCTGGGTTGACCCCCGATTCCAGGGGGCAGCCACTCCCACACCCAAGATCAGGAGGAGGCCTGGCTCTCCCCTCCATGGGCCACTACCCCACTGAAAACGTGGGAGTGGGTGGAGCAAGCTGCCCCCCCCCAGCTTGGCTCAGGAGAGGAGAGTGCCAGGCAGGGGGCTGCCAGGACAGCTGGACAGCTGAGTGAAGGGCCACCCCCCACCCCCGCCTGCTTGCATGCCTGGCTAGCTGCCTGGCTCTAATAGAGAGCAAGGAAGCCACATGATGGAGCCAACGATGTTATTTGCATAACCACTAATTAGGTACTTACAAATCATTTTGCTCTGAGCTGGAGCGTGGGCTGTGTGACATTGCGTGGGATCAGGCGTTGCGTCCAGCAGAGCTGTCAGCCCAGGAATGGCCCTGCTTCAGAGGAAGGGCAGGGGGAGCTCAGCCCCCCCCCGCCCACTATTCCCCTCTCGATCTGCCCATCCTCTGGCCCTCCCCCAGGTGCTAACGAGGAGAAGGCGCTGTGCCTTGTGGCTCTCTGGTCTTCCCATCCTTAATGGCGTTCTTAGAGAAAACGTGAGGGAGTTACAAGTGAGTGACGGTCACGTCTGCCCCCTCTCCCCACGAAATTCCGTGAAGGAGGCAGGTGACTAGTCTGGACCCCCCCGCCCGCCCATCTCCAACTGGGGCCACTCTTAGGCAGCAAATCAGGACCAGGCACTCTGGATGGGGGGCTGGCTGTTGCTGTGTCCCCCTCCCCAAACTGAGAACTCACACACACGCACCCAATTCCACACTGAAAGGAGAATCCATTGCTCTGCTCACTGGAAGCCTGGGAGGGCCGTCAAGACCTGGAGGGGAGCGGCTGGGCTGGCCAAAGCTGCGATGCAGCCCCCCCCTCCACGCAGCCCTGGCGGGGTGGGTGGTGTAGAAGCTCAGCCCCCCCTCCTTCCCTCTCTCTCTGTGCAGAGCAAGACGAGTCCTTTGAGTTCGTCATCGTGAGCCTGACGGGCCAGTCGTGGCTTTTTGAGGCCTCCACGGCAGAGGAGCGAGAGCTCTGGGTGCAAGCCATTGAGGGCCAGATCCTGGCTAGCCTCCAGGGCTGCGAGAGCAGCAAGAACAAGGTGGGCTGGATGCATGGAAGGGGGCGGGGGCGGGGCGGGGTGGGAGGAGTCACCTGCCGATGGAGGCACGGGGAGGCGGCTGGGCCCTCGATTCAGAGCGGCCCCTTTTGCTCGGCAAACACAGAAGCCGCCAGAACAGGGCTGGAGAGAAGGCTGCTGCCCGGGCAAGCATGTGGGAGGAAAGGGTGTCTCTGAGTGTGGACAAATGGCCTCCCTCTCACCAGGGTGGATCCAGCAGTGGATCCAGGGGGTGGGATGAGCAGTGCCTGAGTGAAGGGGGAATAGAGGAGCTGCAGGACTGATCTGGCTGCAACAGAGGTGGGGGGGTGGGCTGGCCAGCCTGTGCTCCGGCAGCCTCCTCTCCTCCTCCCAGCACGGTTTGGCAGGTGCCATCCTGGTGCTGAGCAGGGAGGGAAATTGCCGGAGAGCTGTGCCCTTCATACCCCCCCTCACCCACCCCATGGCTGCCTTTCAGGCTCGGCTGGGCAGCCACAGCGATGCTCTGGCCCTGCAGTCCATCCGTACGGTGCGTGGCAACAGCTTCTGCGTGGACTGCGATGCCCCCAGTGAGTTTGGGTTAGGGGGGAGCGGGGAGGGCCTGGCGAGGGCGAGCGGATGGAGGCGGAGTCAGCTGGGAGCCAGGAGCCGGCTGGGGAGAGGGGTCCCTGCAGATCTCCAAAAGCTGCCTTGGGCCACCATCAAGGCATCCCAGCCACGGCCACACGGTGAAGGGGGGGCGGCTCTTCTTTGGAACTCCCCACCCATGTCATAGCAGCTGGTCCACGAAGGGAGCTCTGAATCAGCCCTGAGACTGGGTCATCTTCATAGGGGGGGAGGAGATCTCCAAGAGGATGAAGGGGCGGGGGGCCCAGAGAAGAGGAGGCCGCCGCCGCCCAGCAGGCACATGGCCCACGCTGGATTCATGCCAGGCACTCAAGCCCGCCACCCCGCTCTCCTCCACAGACCCAGACTGGGCCAGCCTGAACCTGGGCGCCCTCATCTGCATCGAGTGCTCCGGCATCCACCGTAACTTGGGCACACACCTGTCGCGCGTCCGCTCCCTCGACCTGGATGACTGGCCCCTGGAGCTGGTGATGGTGATGACGGCCCTTGGCAACGCACTGGCCAATTCCGTGTGGGAAAGCACCGTCGAGGGCTACCCCAAGCCTGCTCCCGAGAGCTGCAGGTATGGGGGGGGGGGCTCTGTGAGAAGCTCAGCCTCGGCCAGCCAGACGGTCTGAGGGCTTCGTGGCCTCTTCTTCTGCAAGAGGTAGCCGGTGAGCCTCTTCGGGCCTCGCTGGGCCTTTTTCCCCTGGGCCAGTTATGGACCCCCACGCCCCCTGCCCCAGGCAGAGGAGGTCTACTTGCCCCCAGCTGCCCGGCATCCCTTCCGATAAGGCGCTCACACACTGACTGGACAAGGGGAGCGATCAGGATGTCTTTATTGCGCAGCACAACCCCAGCCCCTGCAGCGTGGGATGTGTCAGAACTACTCAGATTTGCAGCACAGCCCACTGACATTGGAAACGTCAGAAAGCAGCTTGCAATAGCCGTCGTAGGTACAACTGGACAGCTGTTTATTGTGACTGAGAACAAGGCTATCGGAATTGCACTGCTACTTTCCATAGGACCTAGAAAAGTAAAATTTGATACATCCATAATTCAAGATAATCCAATTACCAGAGAAACTGGAAAGTGGGATGTTTGTGTACTTCTGACTCATAAATTGCACTGAAAATGTTTAAGGTGTTTCTGCACCCTCCAGAAAGCTCAGTTTTGTCATATATGTCATTTAAGATACTCTCAGTACCAGAAAAATCTGAAAGAGGGACATTTTCACATCACCTTCATAATGTGAGGCAGGATGTGTATGTCCACCCCATCCCCAATGTTGCTGAACATTCTTCAGCTGGAAAGCTGAAATGGGGGATACGTGAGCCCCATGGCGCACAGACTTCTGGGGAAGCCCCAAAAGGGGCTTTTCTGTACATTTGCCCCTGCAAGCCATTTGCTGCCTTGTGATGCCCGGGGAGAGCAAAGGGCGCCCCCTGTGGGATGGGCAGCGTTGCACCTTTCTCCTGTGTCCTGCCTTTGCTCCTGGGAGACCCAGGGAGTGTCTCTATGCTTCTCCTCTCCCTTTTATCCTCTGAGGTAGGTTTCGGCTGAGAGACAGTGACTGGCCCCAGTGTGTTTCGTGGCTGACTTGAACCCGGGTCTCCCTGGCAGCCACAAGTGCCCACTGGCATTCTCATACCTCTGCTTGCTAGCTTCATTCCCTAACATGTCATTGGATCGTTCATTCCACCACCAAGGCAGACATGGCAATGAGGAAGCAACTGCGGGGGGGGGGGGGGGGCAAAACAAGGGGGGTCCCTCTTGATTGCAGCCCACTTCCCGTCTCCTGCTGCTGGGCCCCTCCTCTTCAGCTGACCAGTGGCTGGGAAGGACGGGGCTGTTTGTGGCGCTCCATGCAGGCAGGCAGGTGAATTCCAGCAGTGAGCAGTTTGGCTGGCAGCTGGGGCTGGAGAAGGGACTGCAGGCGATACCTTAGCCACTGCTGGGCCGCCCCAAATCCCCCACGTTCTGCCCACCTCATGGGCTTCCCCTGAGGCATGCAAAGGCCCTCCTGGCAATGGCGCCCTGGCTGGGACGTCCCAGTGCTGTGGAAAAGCCACATGGCCTCCGGCCTGGCTTCTTGCTTTTCCTCTTGGGAGCCTGGCTGGCAAGGATGCTTCGCTCAGGCACTGGAGCTTGGGCAGGGACAATGGGGGTGCCGGGAGGCTCTCCGCCATCTTTGGTTGAGCTGCCGATTGTACCTCGTGCTGAAGCACCAGGAGGTGGCGATTGGGGACGCTGAGCTGCCCCAGTGGCCCCTTTTGCCCAGAGCCACTGGAACCTGGGAGGGAATGGGGCTGGGTTGGCAGGCCAGGTGCCCCTGCTGCGTCCCACCGAGGCCTTGCCGTGGGCTGGGAGGCGCCTAAAGCCACCGCTGAGCCAGCTTCCAGGAGCGCAACTGGGTTGCTGCTCTCTCTGCCCGGCCCTGTTTCCTAGGTTCCTGGGACCAGGGGCTGGCTGGCCCCTGCTGGAAAGCAGATGCCGGACTAGATGGGTGTTGGGGGACTGGCTGGGACCTGGAGCTGGGGCCCACTGGGGGAGGTGCTGCCGTGACTGGCGGGCCCAGTGCAGCCTGGCTTGGGTTCCCTTCAGCAACCTCCCCGGCCCCTGGGAGCCCTGGCTCAGCACCCAACCTCTTTGCCTGCGAGAGAGCCAGGAGGCCCCAGCTTCCTCCCTGTGGAGGAGGAGGAGGAGGAGGAGGAGGAGGAGGAGAAGGGGTTAAGCGAGGCGGCTTGACTGCACCAGCCGGGGGGGGCGGGGGGGAGGAGGCTGTGTGTGTGTGTGTGTGTGTGTGGAAGCTGCCTTGTTTGTCGCTCTCCTGTCACTCACTCATCCGGACACGCAGACAAGAGGCCTTTCTGCTGCTGCCTTATCAGCGGATAAGAGCAGGTCAGGGGGCAGGCAGCCACTGAGCATGCTCCGCCACGGGCATTGAGCGCACTTGGGAAGATGGAGATGGATAGAATGGGCCGCAGATAGCGGGGTGCCTGCAGCATCGATCGGGGGCCCCTCGGCACCAGCGCCTTTGTGTGGCCAGTGAGACGGCAGCTGCGATAATGCGGCTCCTTCAGCGTCTTGTCTGTCCCCCCCCTCCCCCTCGGCGCAGCGGCTGGCCTTTCCTGCTGGGGGGCGGGGGAGGCGCTCCCGGCAGGGGGGGACGGGCAGAGAGGCCGCCTTTTGGGGCCCGGGGGAGGAAACGATGGGTCCCCCACGGGATGGAGAGATCCCGGCGTGATGCCCCCTTTGCTTTTGCAGGGAAGAAAAAGAGCGCTGGATCCGGGCCAAGTATGAGCAAAAGCTCTTCCTGGCCCCCTTGCCTCACTCGGACGTGCCGCTGGGCCAGCAGCTGCTCCGAGCCGTGGTGGAGGACGACCTGCGGGCCGTGGCCACCCTGCTCGCGCATGGCACCAAGGAGGAGGTCAACGAGACGTACGGGGATGGGGACGGGCGGACGGCGCTGCACCTCTCCAGCGCCATGGCCAACGTCGTCTGCACTCAGCTCCTCATCTGGGTAAAGGGGAGCCCTTGGGACCCCGGGCCTTTGGAGCCACTCAGCCCAGGGAGGCGCCTTCTGGCTCGGCTCAGCCCCACCCCCTCCCCACCCCCAGCACATTGTGGGTGAAGGGGTCCCCTCCCTGCAGGAGCTGCGCTGTCCTGGACGGAGGAGGAGCCTGCCCAGCCGCAGCATTTTGTGCGCTGGCCCTTCTCCTGCCGGGCCTCTGATGGGCATCTTTGCTTCTTTCTGTGCCTGCAGTACGGAGTGGACGTGAGGGGCCGGGACGCCCGAGGCCTGAGCCCGCTGGCCTACGCACGCCGGGCCGGCAGCCAGGAATGCGTGGACATCCTGCTCCAGCACGGATGCCCCAGCGATGTCACCATGAGCTCCCTCACTCCCAGCTTGCCTCGCCGCAACATCAACAACAACGCCTCTGGCACGCTGCCCCCCGAAGCCCCCCCGAACTCCAGTGCCCACTGATCCCTCCTCCCTTCGAGGCTGCGCCGGCCTCCGGGCCCTCCGGCAAGCTGGCTGCCCCCACAGCCTCCGATGCTGCGTCGTTCGCTAGTTGTCCCGGCAGCAGAGTGGCCCTGTCCTGGTCCCACTCGTGGTCTTGAGGCCCAGCGCCTGTCCCCACCGGCCCTGGCGTCTCGGCCCTCCCAGTGGCCAGGACCCCTTTGAGCAGACCACAGCAACCCCCTTCCATCACCGAGGAGGAGGAGGAGGCAGCAGGGACGTCGGACCCACATAGGGCCCAGAGTAAAGTGACCCCCCCTGCCTCTCCATCCCACCCCATCACCGAGCTCTCTCTCTCTCCCTGTCTGCTGCAGCCTTTGGTGGCCCAGCCAGATGGACTCACTGGCCAACTCCCCTATTTTAGATGCTGCTCCCTACCCCAACTCCACCTTGTGTATAAAATGTACATTGGAAATATTTATATGACAGTCTGTAAATAAGGTTTCTTTGCCGTATGTGTGTGTGTGAGAGTGTGTGTGTGTGTGTGTGTGTGTGAGAGAGAGAGAGAGAGAGAGAGAGAGGAAGAGAGAGAGAGAGAGAGAGAGAGAGAGAGAGAGAGAGGCTGACCTGCAGCAACACAGAAGCTGCCCAATAAAGTAACTGTCCTAACTTCACCCAAAAACTGCGCGGCTGGGTTTTTCTCTCCTCCTCCTGTGGGAATCCATTTCAGGGCTTTAACGTGGGGTGGGGCAGAGAGATTAGGCTGGAACATCTGGGCTGAGGTGCCTGGTCAATGGCAAGCAAGCAAGCAAGACACACACGCCGCCACCAAGGGGACGCCACCCAAGGGCCGGTGGTGTTGCTTGTGGGACCTGGCTGAGGGCCCCCCTGGGCCCCAGGGTGACTCCCTTGTGCTTCCTTGCGCTGCAGCCTGGAGAGGGCTCCTCATCTGCCTCTCACTCGTCGCCAGGGATCCAGTCTCCTCCTGGGGGGCTCTACTGAATGTCCTTTCTGAGTACCGCACTGGTGTGACTCCCCCTAAGGGGATCTGGGAAAAGGGACGTGGCCCAAGACGCTTTGCTGCCTTGGGAAGAGCCCCCGGCGCCCTTCTGCCCGGAGAAGCAGACTGTGGCTGTCCAGTCTGCCTTCAGCATTGGGGATGGGACTGCATCCCCCCCTCACCTGAAGGCAGTAGCTGGGAGGGCCACCTGCCCCACACAGCACTGTCCTCCAAGCAAGGGGAATGGCTGGAGGAGGCAGCTGCCACCAGCACCCAAGGTGACTGACCACATTGCTCTGCCTCATGGTGGGGCCGGCCCTGCTTCAGCCCAGGAGCGTCGGCCCTGATTGGTGGCTCTCCAGGGTCTCTGGAGGCCAGAGAGAGAGAGAGAGAGAGACCCTTCTTAGCCTTTCCACCTGCGAGCCCGTGAGCTGGCTTCTGCCGCCTTGGTGCCTGCCATGGCTCTTCTCCAGGGCTGCTTGGGAGATTAATGGCGGAGCGCAGGCCAAGGCTTGGCAAGCAACATGGAACAGAGCAGCCCGACAATGGAACCCATGACCTAGGGAGGTGGCGGGCTCTCCCGCGCTAGAGGCCTTCAAAAGGCAGCTGAACAGCCATCAGCCAGGGATGCTTGAAGGTGGATTCTTGCACTGAGCAGCAGCGGGTTGGACTCCATGATGGCCTCTACTGTTCTTTGATCCAACTCTGGCCTGTCCCAGCAATAACAGCAGCAGCAGCAGCCTGTGCCACCTGCAAGGCAGCGGTGGGCAAGAGCCCGTCTGTCTTTCCTGTGGTGAGTGGCGCTCAGCACAGTGGATCGGCAGCTGCAAGGTTCTCTGCTTTCCGACCCAGCGCCCCTTAGGGAAGGCTCTGCAGAGGTTCCAGAACCGATCCCTCCTCCCCCATTGTCCCTCTGTTTGCGCGGCGGGGGAGGGGCGCCTCTTTGCTCTGCTCCTGCCCAAGAGCTCATCTCCCTCCTGCCCAGGGCCCCACTTACTGTGCCTCTCGGGTGGTGCTGAGGCCAGGAGGGAGCCTGGGGGTAGGAAACATGGGGGCCTGCCCTGTCCTGCCGGGGGTCCCAGCAATCCCATGGACTTCTTTGGGGTATTGGGTCCGAGATGCCTGGCCTAGAGTAGCCTTCGCCATCCTGCTGTAGGCATCAAGTCCCATCAGCATGCCAGCAACTTTGGGAGTTATAGTCCAAAACAGCTGGAGGGCAGCTGGGGTGGTCCAGAGAGAGTGAGAGAGCAGAAAAGGGTACGTGGGAGGGTGGGGGGCACAGTCGTGGGGGGGGGCTCCCTCGAGGGCAGGCACATAACGGCCAGAGCAAAAGGGGTATCCAGTGTGAAGAAGCTCCAGCCATTGGGCTCCCAGCCCTTTTCAAGGCGGGAGGTTGTGTGGGGCAGCACAGCAGGCCACGCCCGCCCCTTACACCTGTCAGCAGCCGCTGCCTCAGCTGGGCACCTCTGAGCAGCGGGTCCTGGTCCCGTGGCTGCTGGGCCACTTCTGCCCTCCCCCTTCCAGGGCAACCTGGGCAGGGCCGAGGGGACCCGGTCAGCCCAGCCGCCTCCTCCCACACTGGCCAGCAGTTGCCCCAAAGAGGCTTCCAAGCAGACCGGGAGCGAAGCGCTGTTTCGGGGTGGGGGTGGGGCTGCGCTGCGCGGGGGTCCCAATCCCTCCTCTCCCACACTCAGGCGTGCGCCACGTCCATAGAAAATAGGTTTATTGACCTTCATCACGACTGTGCACGGAACAGACACACTGACCGGGGCGGGGGCTTATATACAGACACGGGGGGGGGGGGCGGCGGTCGGGGGGAGGAGCGGCTCCGGCCCGGCGCCGCGGTGAGAAGGGAAGGAGCGCCCGACTGTACAGACTTTACACCGAATAAATAAGGGTTCCTGTACAAGGGGAGCGTGCTGGGCCCAGGCGGCGGCGGCGGCGGTAGGGCGCGGCCACGCCGGCGGGCCTCCCTCACTCCCTCGGGCCCGCAGTCTGCCCTCCCGGGCCCCGGCGTCGGGGGCGGCTCAGGGGCGCTGGCCTTGCTCGAGCTGCTGGTGCTGGCTGCGCACAGCGAAGCGGTTCACGTGCACGGGGATCGGCACCACGATCTTGGGGTTCCGGACGGGCTCGCCCGAGCGGCCGGTGACGTTGCCGGCCTTGATGCGCTTCCACTTGGCGCGCCGGTTCTGGAACCAGATCTTCACCTGCACCTCGCTGAGCTTGAGCGCGTGCGCGATCTGCGAGCGCTCCGTCAGGCTCAGGTACTTCTTGCAATGGAACTCCTTCTCCAGCTCCAGCAGCTGCTCGCTCGTGAAGGCCGTGCGCCGCCGCCGGCTCTTGCCCGGCCCCGACGCCGACGAGGACGCCGACGAGGGCGCCGAGCCCCCGACGCCCGCGGCACTGGCAGCGGCGGCGGCGGCGGCGGCGGCGGCGGAGGGCCCCACCGGCTCGCCCGCCCCGCGCTTGGCCCTGGTCTTGCCCGCCAGCGGGCCGCCGCCGCCGCCGCCGCCGCCGCCCGCCCCGTCCAGGAAGGGCTCCTCTTCGCTCTCCGCCTCCGCCGAGCTGTCGTCCTCCTCCCGCCCGCTGCTGCAGGCCGCCTCGCCCGTCCGCCCGTCCAGCTTCTCCTCGTCCGAGCTGTAGGCTTTTCCTTCTGCGAGCCACAGGCAGGCAAGAGAGAGAGAGAGAGAGAGGGAGAGAGAGGGAGAGAGAGAGAGAATGGGAAGCGGTTAGGAGGGGCGCCGGCTGGAAGGGGGGGCGGGCAAAGGAGGCCTTGCCGCACAGAAGCACTTCTGCACATGCTCAGGGGCACCAGTGCGGAGCCCCGTCCCCACAGGTTGGGACTGGGTGGGGGGCAGCCCAAGGCATTTCGCTGCTGTCCATGCCCAACCCCGTCTGCTCAGCCATCCAAAGTGAAGCCTCCCCACACCAGCCACATTCTCCGGGTACTTGAGGCAGCCGAACATCCCCCCCCCCCCGTGCGCCTGGCCCCCTCACGCCTAGCAAGACACCACCCCTACACTGAATGGCTACTTGCTGCCCTTTCCTGACCCCGAAATCAGGTCCCTGGACCTCTGCCTCATGGTCCTGCCTGACTTCTGGCAAAGTCCTTCCTGCTTCCAGGGGATGTGAGGAGGATGTTGGAGGGGCAGGAAGGCCATGGGGGGGGGGGGAAGCCTTATCCCACTGAGCTATGCCCCCCCCCATTACTGAGAGAGGGGTCAAGGTTCTTGAGGCAGTACCTTTCTCACCCCTTTCCAAAGCCTCAAGGAGGCTAACAGCAGGTAAAACATAAAATGTACACAAACCAGCCCGCAAAATACCCCAAGACGTCACCCCACCCTGGCTCAGTCCTGGTCATGAGGTGGATTCAGTCCCTTTTAATGGCCTTCTAGCCAGCAGAGAAACACAGGATCTGGGGAAGGGTAGCCTGGCTTTTGCTGTCTCTTTGTCCACAAGGGGTTAAGACCAGAAGACTTTCTGGTGCCTTGGGAAAGTTCTAGACAAATGGGAGGGGGGAGGGGGGATCCCAACCTCCTCTTTCAGAAGTCTACCACACTGTGGCAACAAGCAACATGACACGGCTGAGGACGGGTCCTTCCAGCGACCATCCAGGCAACACCAAATCTAGAGATACAGCTCTTTAGGTCAGAGCTAGAGTTAGTCATACTATGTCATGATTGCAGTGATGGAAATAAATTAAGGTGGCTTATTTCCCCTGCTGAGCATGCTGGTCTTGTACTGGTCAGATTTCTGTAATTTCCCTCGCTGGTGTGGCTTGCTGTGTCATCCAAACCCGGGTGGTGTGGCTTGAGGGGCGGGCAGCACTCCTCAAATAGCTCATGGGCTATGGTTGGATTATTTGAGGGATGCTGCCCAAACAAGCTATGCCGCCCGGGTTCAGATGACACAGCAAGCTGTGCCAGCAAGAGTAATTATGGAAATCCAGTTGCCATGTGACTGGCACTCACAGAGAGGTTTTGTTGTAGATCACAAGCTGAATATGCGCTAACAGTGTGATGTGGCTGCAAAAAAAGCAAATGCTATTTTGGGCTGCATTAATAGGATAGCTTCCAAATCGCGTGAGGTACTGGTTCCCCTCTATTCTGCACTGGTTTGGCCTCATCTTGAGTATTGCATCCAGTGCTGGGCACCACATTTCAAGAACGATGCAGACAATCTGGAGCGTGTTCAGAAGAGGGCAACGAGGATGATTAGGGGTCTGGAAACAAAGCCCTATGAGGTGAGACTGACAGAAGACTGACGGGAGACATGACTGCACTCTTCAAGTACTTGAAAGGATGTCACACAGAGGAAGGCCAGGATCTCTTTCTTATCATCCCAAAGTGCAGGACACGGAATAATGGGCTCAAGTGACAGGAAGCCAGATTCCGGCTGGACATCAGGAAAAACTTCCTGACTGTTAAAACAGTATGACAATGGAACCCATGACCTAGGGAGGTGGTGGGCTCTCCCACATTAGAGGCATTCAAGAGGCAGCTGGACAACCATCTATCAGGGATGCTTTAAGGTAGATTCCTGCATTGAGCAGGGGGTTGGACTCGAGGGCCTTATAGGCCCCTTCCAACTCTACTATTCTATGATTCTATGATTCTAAGACACAGTGGCTTAACCATGCCACAATTGTGCAAACTGTGTCTTAGAATAAAGCCATTAAAATAAGGGGGACTTAAGTGAGCCCACGACTAATGTAAGTCTAATTGATTTCAGTGAGTTCAGTCAAAGTATGATTCGATCTGGATCCAAATCATGTACCTTTGTTCACGGAATAACCACCATTGGGCTATGAGTCCTCCAGAAGTGGCAGAGGCCACAACCCCAAATTCCTCTGACTTCTGTAGGGGAAGCAGAATTAATTGAGAGGAGACTGCTGTGAGCATGTACAGGATGACTGGATTCAGACGGCACGCCTCTGGGTTATTCAGCCCTCACATGACCCATGCTCACCAGGTTCACACGGCACGCCAATCCCTGAGCAGGGGTTGTATATTTAAAATGGCGGTGGATCCAGGAGAGGTGGTGGGCCCTGTAACTTCTCTGTTTCAAAAGGCAAGCATGGGCGACCGTTTGGGAGGCTGCTCCAGGAGGGGTCCCCTGAGTTCTTGGGCCCCCATGGAAGAGGGGCTGAGGAGGGCAAGCAGATCAGTCTGCTGAGAGAGGCCCTAATCTTTCTTCAACCTTACGCCGCACTGATGCTTTTCAGCAAACTGGCGCACCCAACGACGAATCCCCCTCCTTTGGCAGAGAGCCAGTTTTGCTGCTGTGCTGACAGGGCATTTTGAGCCGCATTGGACCCTCCTCCTGGGCTGGAGGGGCGTCTGCAGCAGGTCCCACCCAGAGCTCACCTGTGTCCTGAGAAGGCCCAATGTGGATCCAGCCATTCAGACCATGTCTCGCCCGCCCTGCCGTGGCCCACCCTCCTCAAGCCAGGACCTCAGTTCTGGGGAGCGGGCCCTGCTGCGCTCCATGAGGGGAAAGTGCTCTGCATGACGGCAGAGGCTACCTCTTCCTGAGGAGCAGCTGCTACGGTCCCAGGTCTGCACTGCAATCATCTCTTCCTGGGATTGGGTCCTGTGGAGTCCCAGCTCCTCACCTGCCAAGGGAGAGGAGCAGGTTTCTCCATGAATACAAGAAGGCTCCTTCTGGATCAGGCCCAGATGGTCTGTGCCGTGCAGCCAGAGTGGCTACTGCAGACGGGCTACAAGGCAACGGCAACAGGTGCCAGAGGACAGACGTCTGCTGCACCTGCAGCCTCCATTGCCCACATCCCCATTCCGCTTGGCCAATGACAGGGTGGCCACCCATGAAGGCCAAGTGGGCATCTGCCCATCCCACCCATCATGCACTGTCTCCAAGGGTTGGCCGGCAGGATTTGGAGTGGTGGCTCCACTCATGTCCCAGATGAAGCCTCCATCCCCTGGTCAGGACAGCAGGGAGGGCTCCTTAGCTTGGCGCTGGGGGTGAGAGAAAAGCTTCAGCACAACCAAGCAACCCACAGCTCGGCCCAGCAGAAAAGCCACCTGGACTCCCCTTGTCTGGAGGAAGTTGGAAGAGAACAAATGGAGGGGCTTCCCCCAGAGGAGACGTTGGCTGTCAAAGGCACTTTCATGATGGTCGTGGAGGAGGGGGGGCAGGGGCAGGGCCATGGTGGACACATCTTCAAATCCTAGTTGCTGGAATGTGGGGGGGGGGGCTGTGGGGTGCAGCCTGCCCTTCCTGGGGCTAAACTGTCCAGCTGTGTGATCAAGCAAGGCCCCTTGCCTGAGAACAAAGGCCCAGGAAGGCGGCAGTCATCCCAGATACCAAGAGCAGGCGGTTCTGCTTCTTGCAAGCTGGAAAGCGGACCTAGTTCCGGCCTGGTTTCATAGCCAAACTTTGCACTGGCTCCCACCTCTGCAGGGCGCTGGAAGCCTCTTCTCTGTGGGCTGTGGTGATTCCGTGGTGAGAGAAAGGGGAGGGGGCATTGCTCAGTGTGCTTTGCATGCAGAAAATCCCAGGTCCCAGGTCTCTGGAAGCATCTCCAGGTAGGGCTGGAAAGATCCCTGCCCGAGGACCCTGATATCCGCTGCTGCCAGCCAGTGCTGATAATGCTCAGTAGAAAGCAGTTCCCTAAATTCCTATGTACTTTACATAGGCTCAGAGGCACTCTTGCCCTTGCAATTATGTTCTCTTCTGTTTCTGAGTCCCCACCCAGATAATGAAGGAAGGGATCTTGAGCCAAGTGCGGGCACCCATTGCCCAGCCTCCACAGCACCCACCTCTACGAGGGGCTGACCTTTGCCATAGGTTGCAACGACACTCCTGTGTCTTGTCATGAAAGCATTTGGACTGGAAAGAGGGGCAGCAATTGCCAACTTGTTAACGTGCCCCAACCCCTGACCTCCCACAGCAGCCTCAGCCTGACCCACCACTACAGATCTCACATAGTTGCCTGCTGTAGGGCAGCCTCTGGCGGCCACAAGGAAATGTGCAGGCTGACCTCTAAGCCCGCTAGGTGGTGTGGACAAGAGAGGTTCAACAGCCACAGACACATGAGGGGCATTTGCAGGATGTGGCTCCGAAGGCACCACCACGTCCAGCTTTCTTTGGTATCAGGATGCCCTGAACATTGCCCTCTGGCCAGGAGTTCCACCAGCGGAGGATGCTGGCTCCAGTTTCAGTGGGGCTGTCATTCCATTCCAGGTCTTTGTCAGAACCAGCCAGGCCGCTAAAGGAGTTATCCAAGGTGCTGAACACTAACCCTAAGATAAGTTCAGCTCCTTTAGAGGTACGGCTGATTCCAGCGAAGACACAGGATGGAATCACAGCCCTCCAAAATCAGAGCCACCAGCCTCCATTGATTACCTCTCTGGAACTTAGTCCCTCACTAAGGGGCCCAGCCAGTCTGCACTAGCCCTGAATGTCCTTCTGCCCAGAGACCGTCGCCCTGATCCCTTCCACTCTGTGGGACTCGTCTGCCCCTTTCTGCTGTTGTGGAACTCTGGCCGTACCTGCTTCCCCACCAGCAGAGGAAGGAAGGCTCTGGGAGGATGCTATGATTTCTGCAAAAAAACCAAAAAAAAAAAACCCTGAAGAGGAAGACCAGGAGGACTCCCAGGGACCAAGTATGGCGTCAAGCCCTGCAGTGGGGAGCCAAGGTAGCTTCATGCACAAAGAGCAGGCGATGGGGTCTCCAGGGCCCTTTCTTCTTGGCCATCCACCCTACAAATGCATGCCTTGGAGGCTGGCCCACCACGGTGGCAGAGAGGCATACTCTTGGCATGCAGGAAGTCCCAGGTTCAATCCGCAGCAACCTCTTCAGGTAAGACTGGGAAAGTCCTCTGTCTGAGACCCTGAAAGACCTATGTCAGTGGGTGTCAGACCTCCCCAGGAGCGGATGTGGTTGCAGGGTGAGCAGTCGGACAGTCCTGCACATGAATGAGGCACCTGCTCTTCGCGAATCAGCTTCAAAAGGCCCAGCCAGCCACTCTGAGCAATTCTGAACAGCCAGACACAACGAGGCTGCCCTTTGGGGCTCCAGACAGGCAGAAAAGTCAGCCCTGGTGATCAGAGAAGACCTCCTCCGGGTTCTAGCAGGACACGTGCATCTAATTTTGGCTCAGCAAATCCCACCTGCTCAGAGATGGGCTGAGGATCTCTTTGGGGTGGGGAGGAGATGCCTGGTAGCTCTTTTGCACCTGGCTCTGAGCTCCCCATCTCCAGACTGGTCCTGGCCCTGGTGCTGAGTGCTCCAAGCCCCATGGTCCTGCCAATTCAGCCCAGTCTCAAAGTGCCGGGCCTCTCATTTCCCAGCTGCTGCCCACAGACCAACCTTGGGAAGGGAAGAGCCCGGAGCAAATGAGCTATAGCTGAAGCATGGGCCTGACACTGGGTTTAAGACTTCCACCTCAGGGACCTTCAGCAAGTGTCCGGGCACAGCTAGTCTTAAGCTGCCAGCAGTGGTTGGCCCATGAAATGCTGCCCCCCCCCCGAGTCCAGAAGCTGCGCCTGCGACTAAAGGCGATGGTGCTGCATGGCTGTGAGCACTGACTTTCCTCCAGGTAGCCTGGGAAGGACCCCTGCAGCCCCGCTCCCTACACATCTAGGCTTCCAGCTCTCAGCCCTGCCCCTGGCAGCAGACGGTCTCCTTGGCAGGAGACGACCCTTGTGTCAGGCTGGCAGCAGAGCCCTCCCTGTGGCTCCCCAGCAACTCCCCCCAACACCCCCCTACTCCTCAATGCTGCAGCAGCCTTCCCTCCATCCTGCTCTCACGGCCACACTTGCCTCCCGGTGGCTGCACTGGCCTTTCAGCACCAACATGGATCAGCCCCCCTGGCCCGTGATGCATCTCTTGCCCCTGTGCAGAGGTTGGCAGCTCGCCCTGGCCGTGCGCCAGCCCTGCCCAGCCCTTCGCCCTCTCTTCCTCCTCCTCTCCCCTGTCAATTGAGTCATCAGGAGCTCTTCATTCCGTGGGCACATGGGGGGGGGGGCTCTGTAGGACAGGCTGCCCAAGGGGGTGGGGTGGGGTTCCGTCTTTGAGGCAGTGGAGGCAGCCTGGATAGGCCTCTGCCCCCTCCCTGCGCAATGGTGGCGCCAAGGGAGGAGAGCCGCTCACTCTTTCTCCACCGCATGGCCTGCTCAGGGGCCCTGGAAACAGTGCAGCAGGAGTCTGGGAGCTAGGCAGCCGTCGCCCTGCAGCCTTTGTGAAGCTCCACTCCCATCAGAGTGTGTGTGGACTGGCGCTGCGTCCTCAGCCAAGGGTGAGACGCTGCAGCAGTAGAGCATGAGGCTATCCTAAGTGGCCACCAGGGGATCTGCTGTGCCAAAGGGGCAGCGGGAGGAAGCCATGCTGGACAGGTGGCATTGGAGGAGCCCTGAGACCAGCCGAGGCAAGAGGCTGAACGTGCAGGCACTCTAGGTCGGGCGTTGGCAGGACGTCTCCGGCGCTCAGAGCACCGAACGGGAGTTCAGATGCTTGAGCAGGTCTGGGTTTTCCCAGCACAGAGCCGGGCTTGAACCCACAAAGTAATTGCACTTGAGAAAGCACACGTTTAACCCATGGGTGCACTGGATGCCCATGAAAGCATAGGGCCTGTGCCTGTGGCAATCAATGGTCGTCTTGCTGAGAGGCTGAAATAGTTGAGGGAGATCCTGCAATGTTCTAGGCAGGTAGTGGATCGAGAAACACTGGCTTTGAATGCTGCATTTCTTGGAGCAGCTGATGCACCCAGACCACGGCAGCCGTTACACCTGGCCCCGATCCCATGAAACTGGGCTCCCACTGCCAAGACACCAGAGGCCTGACAGTCAGCCTGCAAGCCCTAGCACGCCTACTCAGAAGGAAATGGCCTTACTCCCAGAGACTGGTGAGAGAGGATGGCAGCCGAAGCTTCCAGGGCTCAGTGCTCCGGACCGATTAGCTCTGTGTTGGATCGGGGCCCTAACGCTTTCATCTGCTGAACAAGGTCCCCGAAGTCATCAGCATCGACGCCACCATACCATCGGGATGGAATGCAAAGTCCCGGCGCAATGAGACCTTGACACCGCAGCAGCCCACCCCACCATCGCCGCTTTTCAACTGATTGGACCCCCCCCCCTTTTCTGAAATTCAGATTATCCCGTTGTAACTGCCCAAACCTGAACTCGTGCAAGGATGTCGGACAGGGGAAGGGGAGCATTCGCGATTGGGGGGGGCGAGGAGGATGGCGAAGGGCCCCCTTCCGCCGAAGGAGCCGCGACCTTGACTGTTGACAGTGGAAGATGCGGAGGGGTGTGTGTGTGTGTGTGTGGGGGGGGGGGGAATCTGAGGGCGCCTCTTCAGACCGCCCGAAGCCCGGGACGCCAAACTCCCTCCCAGGTAGAGAGGCTAGGAGGCTGCCCTGACTGGCTTCCGAGGAGAGCGACGGCCGGGCGGGATCAAGGTCTTGGGAGAGGGGGGGAGGGGGGCTGTGACAAGCTCCCCTCCCCCCCCCCCCCCCCCCGTCGCTTGCTTTCTGAGGCTGAGGGCGAAGCCGGATTCCAGGGGATGAATGCCAGGGGACCGAGCCCCCCCCCTCCCCACGCCTTGGGACGGCCTGCGGGGAAGGCAACTGGGGCCCCTCGGTCGCAGTCTCGTATGGGCTGGGCCCGCCATGCCCGCTCCCCCTTCCCTCCCCCCCCCTCTTCCCGGCCCCGCCCGGCTCGGAGGCGTCCCAGCACCAAGGACAGCTCCTCTCTTCTTGGCCGGCCGCGGGGCGGGGGCGGCGGGCGACCTGGACTCTCTCGATATCTGGCTCCAGGCCCTCGGAGAAACGGGGAGCTCGGGTCCCCGAAGCCGGCCCCTCCGACCCACGGAGAAGCCTGCGCCGGCAGAAACAGCCGCACTGGGGCTGAAGGAAGAAGGCGAGCCGAAAGTTCGCATATCCCCCCCCCCACCTCCCCAGCACTGGTTGCAGGGGGCGAGGCTGCCCCCACCCCCGGGCTGGCTGGCGTCGGGCCGAGCAGCAAAGCGAGCCACTCCACGCAAAGTGCTTTGCGTTGCTGCTGCTGTCCGAAGAGGGGGCGCCGAGGGCGGTCACCCCCCGGTGTCGCTCCCTGGGGTCCCAGAACTTGCCTGGGATGTCCCGAAGCACCCGGTGGGGAGGGCCTTTTCAGCGCTCCCGGCCCGCCCGCCCATTACGGCCACGTTTCTTCCGCGGGGGGTTGGGGGAGGACGCGCTACATTTTGGGGCCCTCGCAGGACCAGAAGCTGAACTCGGGCACGTCTAAAGTGAAGCCGGGCGGCGGCGACAGCCTTCCCCTCCCCTGCGCGGAGCAGATTGGAGGCGCGGCGGTGAGAGCCCCTGCCGCTCTAGGCTTCAGCAGGGGGGCCAAGGGCCCCCTCCAACCAGGCCTCCGCCTCCCCAAAAGGGCAGGGGCCGCGGCGGCGGCGGCGGCGGGCGGGGCTCTGGTTCTCAGTCCTGCGTCCCCCGCACGTTCCTCCTGGTAGCTAGCCGAAGGTGGGAGCTGCGGGGCGGGCGGGAGGCCTGCTCAGGCCGCGGCTGGGCTTCTTCGTCTTTCTCTGCTGCGAATCGAGCGCCTCCGCTCCCCCTCCCGGACTTTCTCTTCCCTCTGGACGCGCTCCCAGCTTCGGAGGAAACTTTCGCCCGTGCAGAAAAGTTCTCCGAAGTCCCGAGCAGCGGCCGCGGCCGCCTGTCCTGGCGCCTGCTCTCTCCTGGACCGCCCTCCAGTCCCTCCCGAGGGAGGTCGGGACACCGTCCCTCCCACCACCCATCGCGACCTACCTGCCATGCCCGGAAAGGGCTCCGAGAAGTGAAGCGGCGGCTCCGCGGGTCCTTTGTCCCGGCCGAGGGGCAGCTCGTCGCTGTCCAGGCTCTCAGCGGCGCTCCGCCGGCGGCAGGGCGGCTCGCTGTTGCCTCTCCCCGCGGCTGGCAGCTCCTGCGCCGGGTAGAAGCCGTCGGGGGGCTCCCCGAAGCTGGGCAGGGCGGTGGTCAGCGCCACCATGGAAGGGACGGCTTGGCCGAGGCTGGCGCAGAAGGAGTTGGTGAGGCGGCCCGCGAAGGAGGCGAGCGGCGCCAGGGGCGGCAGTCCCGCGGCTGTTTGCAGGGGCCCGTGCGGCAGCACCAGCGGCCGGTAGGGCATGAACATCGGGTAGCCGGTGTAGAGCAGGGGCCCGGAGCGCGGCGCCGGAGGCGAGTGCCCGATCAGCGAGTCGATGGAGAAGGCAGCGCCTTGGCCGCTGGGTCTCTGCATGGCCGCTGCCCCGGCGCCCTCCACAGCTACTGGCCGGGCTGCCCGGCCGGGGCCCCGTCGGGCGCCAGGCTCCGCGCGAATCCCAGGGGCGCCGGCCGCGCCGTCGGTCCGGCCCCAGCCAAGGCACGGCGTCCGTCTGTGCTGCGCCGGCACTGGCTTGCGCGGGTCCTCTTGGGAGCGACCGCCTCTTCGAGGGAGCGCCTGCCGCTGCCGGGAAGCGCGCCGCGCCGCGCCGCGCCAAGCCCGCCCAGGCTCGGCTCCGCTCCGCTCGGCGCTGCTCCACTGTGCTGCGCTCTGCCGCGCCTGGCGTTTCGCTGGCGCTGTCTGCGGCTGGGAGGCAGGGCGGGCGGGGAGGGGAGGAGATGGCAGGGGAGGGGGGAGGGGGAGTCGCCCTGCCTGCCTCTGGGCTCATCCATCTTCCTCAAATTCCGCTTGAGTTCCCCCTAGAGCCGCCCGCCCAACGGCCGGGCCAGGGAGCAGCGGCGGGTTCCCACTGGAGCGGCCGAGGGGGGCCCCTGGGAAGGCGCCGCCCCCTCCCGCCTCATCAGCTATTATGGCTGGTGATTGATGATTGCCAATTACCGGCCGGGCGCACAAGGGCCTTTTGTCGGGCGGGGCGGGACCAGCTGCTCGGGAGCGGGGCACGCGGGGGTAGAGGGGGTGGGGGAAGAGACTGACCTACCCTCCCAGGGACGCCCCTTCGAGTTAGCGGCTAGCAGCCCCGGGCAGGAGCGCCGCGGGATTCCAGGGAGGGAGCCGTGGACGCGCTCGGATTCGGTGGGCGCTGACCAGCCCGCCCGCCCGCAGAACTCCACACTCCGCTGGCCTAAGGCACGCCACCTCCGGTGTCCCCACCCCAGCCCTGCCATCCCGACACCCGCGCAGGCGGCGACGGGGCCCCACGCGGCTCTCCTTGCGCATCGCCGAAGATTTGTCCAGGAATGTGCCACCCCGGAGCCTTTCAGATCTTCCTGCCCAAAATGACAGCACCCAGCTAGGCCCGGCTCTTTTTGAGGCAGGCCTGGGACAGGGTGGCGGCGGGGCGGGGGGTCGTGGCGGAATTTCCTCAGGCCTCCTGGGCAGCGGGAGGGTGGGCTGTGGAGGGGCGCTTGGGGGGACCTCGGGGGTTTCTGTGATGTCACTTCCCAGACCCTACTGTAACTCGGCCCCTCCCCACACATGCATGGCCTCTTTGAAGACGTTCTGTCCTCTTGGGCTCCCGGCTCCCAGCGCCCCATTTTTCTCCAGCGATGGAGGCCCCATGGTGGGCTGCAAAGCGGCACGTGGGGGCTTTCATACAGCCCTGCGGGCTGTGTCCCAATGAGCCGCTTACATACTGCCCCCCTCCTCCTGGGGAAGAGCAGAGCCTTGAGGGCGGCGGTGTCCCAACCGCCAGAGGGAGCTCTTCTGTACTTGACGCTGCTGAAGACCTCCGGGCCGGGAGGGCGGGAGGGAGGGTGGAGAGAGCAGGAAGAGTGCGCCCTGTGTGTCTTCTTGGGTGGGTGCGTGTGTTCCTGCCAGCCAGCTTCCCCGGGCATCCAAGGAAGGCTCTTTCATCGACGCCCCCCTGACCTCCGATCCCCCTGAGACCCGCTCGGGGCGGAGTTTGTCGCCTGGCAGAGAAATGGGCATAGTGTTGCATGCCTCCCGGTAGGGGAAGCAGCTCGGGGAATCGCATCCCTGAGGAGAAGGGGGTTAGGGCTGCCTTGAGACAGCCTCGTTTCGACAGAGATGCCGTGCTGGGTAGCCCGGCCGACGGCTTCAGGCCCTTCGCTCCTCCTGGCCCATAGGCTCCAGCCCCTCCTAAAGAAGTTCCCACCCAGGACCCGGGCCGGGGAACAGAATGTGTGCTTGGGGGCGGAGGTGGGGGAGTCTGCTTGGGGACCTCCCCGGCACTCTGGAACCGAGTCGACGGCGCCGGAGGGCAGCAGGGCGACGCCAGTGCTAGGCGGTGGGGGTTTCTGCGGCACAGGGCCAGCGGCGTTTGTCATGCCGTGAGCCTGCTAGCCTCAGCAGGCCCTGGGGCCGCCCTCCGCTCGGACCCCTTTCGGCCTCCTCCTGGCACCTGCATCTCCCAAGAAGGCTGAGCGGGGGACCCCCTCACACAGAGCCCCTGTCAATCCAAGGAGGGCAGGGCCCTTCGGCCGGACTTGGGATGAGGCAGATTCTTCTGTTGCATTTTTAATTTATTTGTTTTTACGTAGGGTTTATTTGTTTTTACGCCGGGAGAGATCCGTGAACTTACCAGTCTTCAGGAATTTAAACGCTCTATAAAGACTGAGCTCTTCCGGCAGGCCTACTCAGATGAATTTTATTGGTGTTTTATTGGTATTTTAATGATATATTGGTTTTATGTATTTTTAATCAGTTTTGTGTGTTTTATGATGATGTTGTTCCCCGCCTCGATCCGGAGGGAGAGGCGGGTAATAAATAAATATATGATGATGATGATGATGATGATGATGATGATTTTGCTCTTTTGATTCGTGTTTTCCTATTACCCGCCTGGAGAGCCGTTCTTTGGCAGAAAGACGGGCTATAGAACACATACATAAATGTCCGTTCAGAGAGCAGCGCACTCGCCGCCACACACTGACTTGGGCAAGACTCTTTTGCCTCCCCCCACCCCCACCCGCCAGAGCTCAAATCTGTGCGTGGAAGGGTGCGCGGGAAGCTGTGGGCGCGCATACACGGGCGCTCAGCGGACTGGAGCAAGAGCGATCGTGCGTCTCTAAAATCGACGTCGTGGCGGAGCAAATAACCGCCAGGTACACCGCACTGCTAGTCAAAGCAAAATGGGTGCATCGGAGGTCTTGCCGTACTCCCTAGCCGAGGTCACCGCCATGGGAAGACGTGCGGCGGGGGCGAGCATTGGTGCAGGCCTCGCTGCGTGAGCCTCCCGTGTCCCAGCGCTCGGGGCTCCCCCCCCCCCGGTCCCCGGCTCCCCCGCCTTCATTCGATGCTGGCAAGTCAAACTTTTGGAAAACTCCGCCAGTCCATCCAGGGGGGCAGCATTACTCTGGCTCCAGCTGTGTCCTGCAGCTCCCTCTGCCGGTGGCCTGTGGCAGCGGCACCTGGCTGTCGCCTGTCGCCTGCGCTAGCCGCCCCACTGGAGAAGGAGGGACCCCTAAGGAGATTTTGCCTGGGGGGAGGGGGCAGGCTCCAGCCTCACCTACCTAGGCTCGGCTCCGGCAGACTGCTGTGCTGCTCCAACTGCGGTTCCCTTCTCTGGCTTAGGGGAATGAATGCAGGCAGCGGTGCAGCTAGGTAACTTTAAATCGTGGAGGTCGCAGTGTTACAGGGCCCCTCCCTACAGGTGGTCAGGAGCATCACTTCCGTTGTGAAGCCCGCAACCAACATTTCTCCTCGCCCCCACCCCCACCCCACCCCGCACACCTCTCCCAGCTTTACAGCTGCTTCTGCATTCCAGATATGTACGAATCCTGCTTGACAATCCCATTAAACAATACTGAGCCCGGGCAGTTTGCATATTAAACTCCGTTGACTCATAGCACTGTCACGACTACAGGGATAAGAACATCAGAGGAGCCCTGAGGCTGGATCAGACCAAGGAGGGTCCATCCAGTCCAGCACTCTGTTCACACAGGGGCCAAGCAGCTCTCAACCAGGGACCCACAAAGCAGGACACGGTGCAACAGCACCCTCCCACCCATGTTCCTCAGCAACTGGTGCACCAGGCTTACTGCCTCGGATACCGGAGGTAGCACATAACCACCAGGACTAGTAGCCATGGATAGCCTTCTCCTCCACCAGGGATTTAAAGCCATCCAAATTGGTGGCCATCACTACATCTTACTAGTGAATTCCATAATAAAGAGACTCACAGTCCTGAGTTTCTTGTTAAGGTCACTCAATAAAAAGCACATTCCACCTTGTTAAAGGGGTAAATGGGGGGTCATTCTAATAGTCATAAAATCGAAAATGTTTCATCAATCTTCCTGAAATTCACAAGAAATGTTGGTTTTACATAACCTGAAAAATTCAAGAAGATTGATGAAAGATTGAGGGAAGGAGGGCAGTTTAAAGAAAAAAAAAAGGGGGGGAACCTCTCAGACTAACTTTGGTAGTTGAGTTTTGTATTGGCGACCATTTGTGCCCAACTCTCCTTATGAATTGTCAGCTTAAATAATTAAAATTCCAATGATGTCCTTCCTCTTCCTTTTACCTTAGATTTAACTCTGCGCTGTGTGAAGAAGTCCTTCCTTTTATTTGTTCTGAATCTTCCACCAATCAGTTTCATGGGATAATGACCCCTTTGAGTTCTAGTATTTTGAGAGAGGGGAAAAGTGTCTCCCTTTCCACATTCTCCACACCATGCATAATTTTGTACACCTCTATCATCTGTCCCCCCACATTAACCTTCTTTTTTCCAGGCTAAACAATCCCAGCTGTTGTAACCTTCCCTCATAGGGGAGATGCTCCAGTCCCTTGTTCATTTTAGTTTCCCATTTCTGCACTTTTCCCAGCTCTGTAATATCTTTTTTTAGGTGTGGTGACCAGAACTGTACACAGTATTCTAAGTATGGTCACCCTCATAGTTTTGTATAAAGGCAGTACGATACTGGCAGTTTTATTCTCAAATCCTTTTCTTCTGTCTAATATGGAGTTTTGCCTTCTTGACAGCAGCCGCACACTGGGTTGACATTTTCATTGAGTTGTCCACCACAATCCCAAGATCTCTTTCTTGTTTGGTCACCGCCAGCTCAGATCCCATCCGGTTATACTTGCAGTTGGGTGTTTTTTTTTAACCCCAAAGTGCATCACCTTACACTTGCTTACATTGAAACGCACCTGCCATTTGGCTCTTCATTCTCCCAGAGAGATCCCTTTGAAGCTCTTCACAATGTGTTTTAACAACCTTAAATGATTTGGTGTCATCGGCAAACTGGGCCACTTCACTGCTCACTCCTAATTCCAGATCACTTATGAACAAGTTGAAAAGAATTGGTTTCAATACTGATCCCCTTGGGACCCCCCCACTATTTACTTCCTTCCGTTGGGAGAATTGACAATTTATTCCTACTCTCTGCTTTCTGTTCTTTAACCAGTTACTGATCCATAAGAGGACCTCTCCTCTTATTCCATGACTACAAAGTTGGCTCAACAGTCTTTGGTGAGGGACTTCATAAAAAGCCTTTCGGAAGTCCAAGTAAACCATGTCCACTGTATCTCCCCTATTTGTTGACACTCTCAAAGAATTCTAAAAGATTCGTGAGGCAGGACTGGCCTTTGTGGAAGCGCTGCTGATCTGTCTTCCACAGGACCTACCCTTCTATGTGCTTACTAATTTGGGCTTTAATAATGCTTTCAACCAATTTACCTGGAACGGATGTCAAGCTGTTCCAGGTAAATTGGAGTTCACTTCTGCTGCCCTCTGGCTGGTCATGGGGGGAGGGGGGGGGCTGGGCTGCAGGCCCTGGGCTTTGGCCCCAAACTCCACAGCAGCTGCACCATGGAAAGAAAAAACAAGCACAAGTCTCAGAGGTGCCCTCTGGCGGGCAACTTCTCACTGATAAACGATGCCGGCCCACAGCCTATGTGACTGTGAATTGAGCAGGAGACGGGTGCTGTTAAACCTCGGTCAATCCTAGGTTGTGTGTGTGTGTGTTGTGTGGGGTCATCTTCAGCCCAAGCAACAGAAAGTGACCCATGGGGTGGGGAGGGGAGGAGGGCCTAGAGCCAGGGAGGTTTGCTGGTCAAGGTGGAATTCGGACAGGCTCCAGATTTCTGGATCCCGGTTGCGGGAGCAGCGCACGGCCAGACGATGAATAAGCCAAAGGCACGTGTTTATTGGGGGGCGGCGGGGGGAAAGTGCTTCTGCCTGGAAGGGGCGTGAGTTCCAAAGGTGAAGCGGAGCGCAGGGCAGCTCCTTCACGTCCAGGCCACCAGCCATTTCAGGCCGTAGTCCAGTGGTGGGCGGGGCCAGAGGCGAGGAGGGCATGACCAAATCACCCCCAAACACGCCAGCTTCTTTCCGTGTGGAGCTCTTCGTGCAGGTGGCCTTAGGAGGGGCCGTGCAGCACCCTTTGAGAAGCGGTGTGGCTCATGGCGCGCCACTCCTGCAGAGAGGACACTGCCGCAGCTGCCCTACTGGATGTGCCCCTGTCCTGTGCCCGGGTCCTCCAGGGCACCCTTGAGACGGCGGCCGGCTCTCCACCTGGGCCATGGATCCGCTGCTCAGATTGGCCCGGCTTGGCTGCTGCACGGCCTTTGCCCCTCACTCGCACGCGGGGCCACGAGATTTGCCCACCCTCAGGGCATTGCAGGGCTGCCGGGGTCACGGGAGGGGACAGCTGGCCGCCTCCCTCCCCTTCCTCCAGCGGTACCTTCCGCGCCCCGGGCCGTGGTGGCGGGACGCACTGGTTCTGGCAGGGCAAAAAGCTCCTCAGGGGAGGCTGCGCGGCCCCCACCGCCACCCCTTAGTAAAGCACGTCTTCGAAGCGGAGCAGCAGGAACTGGTGCAGCGGCAGCGGTAGAGGCAGCTCAGGCAGGGCCTGGAGCAGGCGGCCGTCGAGGTGGTTCCGCAGGGCGCAGCGCACCAGATGCTGCAGGGCGCGGGGGCGCTGGCCCAGGGAGAAGAGCGACTGGAAGAAGCGCGGGTGTTGCTGGGTCGAGAGAGAGAGAGAGAGAGAGAGAGGGAGGGAGAGAGGGAGGGGACGCTGAGGCCACCAGGAGAGGCAACCTGCGTGAGCTGGGGCTGCCCGGCCGCCCCCTTCCTCTTCCCGCCAGCCCAGGCTTCCTGACTGCCCTCCCTCCCTCCCTTCCTCCCATGTTCAGCGGGACATGCTGCTGGAGTCCTAGGTGGGGCAGGGTAGAGCTCGGCCCTGCCTGCCATCCGGTGGAATTCCACCCCATCGTCCCTCCGCCGCTCACCTGCACCAGCTCCTCCGGGACGGCCTCCTCCCACTCCTCCGTCACCGGCACCCGCTCGTAGCAGTTGACCAGCGCCTCGATGGAGCGCGGGGAAGCGCAGCAGTGGCGCAGCACCTGTCAGGGGGAGAGAGGTTGGGTGGGAAAGAGATGCTGTAGAACGAAGCCCAACCCCATCCCAGAGACGGCGAATGGAGGTTGGGCCAAGGCCAAGCATGCAATGGCCTATCTGGCTGGGCTCCAATGCCAGGGTCACGCCGAGTTACTCATCCGAATCCGCCTTCCTGGGCTGCTGACCCAGACCACCACCAGGCTTCTCCCCTCGCGCAGAAAAGCTGGACCTGGCCGGGAGCAGCGGGGCTCAGTCTCTCCGACTGGCTGGCACAGCCTCCGTCTTCCTCCTCTCCATTTGGGGCTCAGTAAGGAAGCCCAAACAGCCCCACGGGCAAGGACGGAAAGGCTTGAGCCAGGACACGTGTCCCCCCCCATGCGACGAATGCCTGGCTGCCCCGCCTTTGTCCCAGGGGAAGGCCGGCTGTTCCTCGTGCCTCACTCGCGCTGCCCCTCCATCAATAGCCCACCTCTTGAAACCATTTCGTTGCTAGTAAAATTAATCGCACGTTGGTAGCTCCTATGATCTATTGCATGTATGTGCGTGTGTCGGGGAAAGAAGGACGTACTACACATAACAAATGCCAATATGACATTTTCGTTGTCAGTTCAATTTAAGCTGCTTTGAGTCTTTAGATAAAACGGGATGCCAAATCACACCACACACACACGTCCTCTGCGGGATGCACAAATGCGGATCGCAGCAATATTTCTAATGGCCCTGATCCAGCAGCTCTATTCATGCAGCACAAGTCATCAGCGTCGAAAGACACCTCACCCGCAGGGCTCCTGGGCTACCACTGCCAGGCATCTGGGGCAGGCAAGACCCCAACTCGCACCCTTGGAGATGCACCGCCTCCGCTGCAAGGCAGCCCTGACAAGACCTGGAGGGAGCGGGGCTTGACTCGGGACCAAGGCGCTTCCGCTGAGCCCCGCTTTGCAGACTTGTCACCGCCACGCACACAAGTCCTGCTTTGAGTAGACCCATTGAAGGCAATGGAGCCTCAGTCAGTTCCACGGCCCCAACCATTCGGGCGAGATGGTCGTCGGTGGGCCAGGAAAACGGAGCCCCGCAAACACAGCTCCGGCGGGCCCACGCATCCCTCCACCGCCATCCCACCACACAGCTGCTGCCCCACCCCAACCTCCTCAGGGATGCCCTTCTTGGCTAGAAAGGTGGGAACGGAGCTCAGTCCATCTCCTTCATGAAGCACTGCAGCGCAGACGCCCCTGCGCCCCAAAGGGAGAGGCCTGACCGACCCCGTAGGGTTTGCTCTCCGCGACTGGCAGAGCCCCCCACGCCAGCGCTGCAACAATTCCCACTGCGCTCTTTTATGCAGGAGAACCCCCCCCCCCTTAAGCTGCAAATTGGAGCCCGGGCGCGCGCGCTCCAGCCGGAGCCTTGGCTTAGAAGCACCAGGCAGCCGAACCCCCAAGGGAGCGTCCCCTGAGAGGGGGCAGAGATGGGCGCCCCCCGCACTCCGTTTTGATGCGAGAGACTGCTACGCGTTGCCAAGAGCGGCCGGGGCACCTAGAGGGCTATCGGGAGGACTCCCCGCAAGAAGCCCAAGCCTGCACAGCTCAGACATCCATGCCGGTGCACGGGAGCGCCTCCTCTACAGGCTGCGCTGACACTTCCCTCTGAACGGGGGGGGGGGGGAACAGGCGGAAGCTACGTGGGGGGTGGGGCGCTTTTCGGGCCAAGGCCGCTCCGCCAGCACAGCGCAACCGGGCGCCGCTGCCACTCTCTCAGGGCCAGGCAGCACAGGCTCTGCTTGCCGCTGCAGGATCCTGGGCAAGGGATCAGGGCCAGGGCCCATTCCGGCCTCCTGGCCGTTCTCTAGAGCTGGACTCGGGAGTCAAGGCGAGCCCCAGCCGGCTGCACCGAGCTGTTTTATCTCATTAACTGGTGTTAATAGGAGATTAATTAGTGTTAATTGTTGATTTTCCTGCATTTTCCCAAAGGGGAGAGCAATCTGCCAAGCCTGGGAATTAAGATGGATGGTTAACCCCTCGTATGCCGAGGTGGCCCACGACAGCAGGTGGTTGCGGCATGCAGGGAGAGGAAAGGCGCCTCTGGGCTCCTCCCCAGGTCCAAAACCTCTGGCCCAGCCCTCCCTCGCAAGGACAACTCCCGCAGGAAGCACCGCCACTGCGAACTGAGGAGACTCCGCCCCCGCCCCCCCAAAACAGGCTGGGCGACCAGGCCACCAACCCGGCCCCCAGCGGGAGCGCCTTCCCTGGACCTTCTTGCGGCATCCGTGAGCGCCCAGCCTGCTCCCTCTAGTGCTAACAGGCAGCTCAGCTTAGCGCAGCACCCTCCCGCCAGCAACTCCAGCGCGGGGCAGGACTGGTGGGGTGCTGCTGCCCTGCAGAAGAGCCCGGGCCCGGCCTGCCCCGCCGCCTCCTGGCTGCCCCCACCTTGAGCAGGGCTCCCGGCCAGACGCGCACCGCACCGTGGTTGAGCAGGTCGCGCACGGCCACCTCAGGTTGGTGCTGGAGCCGGTAGGCCGCCCCCTGCAGGACGTTGTGCAGGGGCGTGTTGCCGCTGTAGCTCATGAGGTTGACGTTGGCGCCGCGGCCGAGGAGTAGCGCCACCACGCGGTGGTTGGCAGTCTTGCAGGCGTGGTGCAGTGGGCGCTGCCGGTCGAAGTCGGCGGCATCCACACAGGCCCCTGCCTCCACCAGCTGCCGGCACACGTCGAAGTAGTCCTCCGCGGTCTGGGGCGGGTGGGGCTGGGCACAGGCAGCGTTCAGCGGAGTCTCCCCCTGGGCATTCCTGGCCTCCAGGTCCGCCCCATAGCGCAGGAAGAGCCGCACGTGCTCCGCCAGGCCCAGCCGAGCTGCCACGTGCAGCGGCCTATCCCGCTCCTCCTCCGACGGCGCGTCCACCTTCGCACCCTGGCGCAGCAGGAGGCGAACGGACCTGGGGGCGGGTGAGGTGTGAACGCTGCAGGAGCTGCCCTGGCTGTGGAGCAGCAGCCCCCACCCAGCCATACCCCCCCCCCCCCGCTCCTGCCCGCTGCACCGCAGGCCTGCCTTGGGTGTCCTCCACAGCCAGCATCTTGCTGTGCGCCCGCAGGCCCCAACTCACGGCTGCGCCTGGTGTTCCGCTAGTGGACAGGGCCCAGCCAGCACTGGCCTGTTGGAAGTGCGCCAGATGTGCTGCAGGCTCAGCGCTTTTGGCAGCGTCTATAAGCCGCCCTATAAAGGAGCTCACAGGGTGACTGGCAGCAGGCCCGTAGCCAGCCTAAAACTTTCTGGGGGGGGAGGTGCCCAAAAAGTAGGGGGGAACAGTTCATCGACAGTTTGCAGGCCTTTTAAAGACAACACTGTAAACTGCTTTTTAAGCATTTGCTGTTAAAAAACAAATAAAGAAGGGATGCCCCCTTTAGCCCCCCCCCTTGGATGCAGGCACGGCTGAGTTCGGACGACACTTTAGGCAACGGAGAGGGGGGAAGAGGCTACTGACGGTGTGTTATTTTTGCAGTGCGACACATGACACCTTGCCCTTCCCCTCGTTGCGTGGCTAAAAGTCCCAGCCTCATGATAAGCAAAGGCAGCAGGTTTCCGATAAACAACAGAGCAGCCCGTTCTTCCCCCCACCCTGTTGTTAAACAATATACTGTCCGTTGTGTGTCTCCCTGCAACACCCGCAACAATAATCAGCACAATAGACAGTTGCCTCTTCCCTCCTCCTTTACCTAAAGTGTTATCTGAACTCAGCAAATTTATTGCGCAGGATCTGGCCTCTGGCATTTTTCTGCGCCCTGAGCACCGGGATGTGATGGTCGTGCGGACACACACTGACAGCATTCGGACAAAGCGATAATCAACCGGGGGGTGGGGGAGAACCAACCATCAGTCGTGTTGCTTATTGTGTCGTGTGGAGGGCAACACACAACGCACACACCACTGACAGTACGCTATTTGCGGCACTTAAACAAAGGAGAAAAACAACAGACTTGCACATTGTTTATCCCGAATTATATTGTTTAAAGTGTCGTGTGGAGGGAACCCTCCTCCTTCCGTGTACTATTCCGTTTGGTCATAGAGTTCACCGGCTGGAGCAGCCGGAAAAAAACCAGCTGCTCCGATACAGTCCTCAAAACTTATGGTACATGTTGGGATGCGGCCGGAGGACTGAGGGAGGTGGGAGGGAGGAGACGCAGCAGCCCAGAAGGATGCCGGGACTTTCAGTCACGCGCTGCCAAAATAACGCACCGTCAGTATGCTATTTCCCCCTCCGTTGCCTAAAGTGTCATCCGAATGCTGCCACTGGCTCACACCTACCGTGTCACCCACCTCTGCCTGTGCCCTCTTACCACTCAGGGGCTGTTTGGGAGTCTGTTCTGGTGCCCGAGACATCCCCCCCCCGCACCGCCACTCCAACCCAGGAGCCCAGCAAGCATACCTGCGCTCGCCTTCTTCTCAAACGGCGGCTGCTGCTGCCACTACCAGCAAGGCACCCTTGTGGCCTGTGCCTCTTGGAAAGGCGGCCCTTGAGCAGAGTAGAGGAGAAGCACCCCTCCCCCGCTCATCCTTTCCTCTCCCCAGGGCAAAGGGGCCCTGAGATGCTTTCTGCCCCAGCCTCGTGGCCCACGTGGGGAGGGGCCGCTTCCTCCTCCTCCTGGTTTGGGCTAGTCCATGGGCAAATGGGGCCAACATTCAGGCTGTGGCGCTACTTCTCTAGAACTCGAGGGCGCCCAAGTGAGGCTCCTCTCCGCTGCTGTTCCTCCCCTGGCCTGGGCCTTCCAGGAGCAGGCGAGAGGAAGGGCGCCATGCCACCCCTTCCACAGCAGGGAGGCCCAACAGAGGCGGTCAGGCCGCCAGCCGCGGCCCTGTCGGAAGGCCGGGGGCGAGTTGGGCCCTCGTGGAAGGACACGCTCATGCCAAGGGTGCACGACACTCACTCGATGGAGCTGGGCCCCTGGCACAGGTGCAGCGGCTGGAATCCCTCTTCTGAGACAGCCTCGGGGTCAGCGCCGAAGGAGAGCAGCAGCCGGACGCAGTCAGTGGTGGCAGCCGTGCAGGCCGCGTGCAGTGCCGTCTGCCCGCCCGGCGCCAGGTCCACATCCGCCCCTCGGAGCAGCAGGTGGCGCAGGCAGTCCAGGTAGCCGCGGCTGGCTGTGATGTGCAAGGGGGTGGTCAGCTCCTCCTGGTAGGTGAGAGACCAAAGCCCTGGAGAGGAGAGGAGAGGGGTCAGTGCAGGCATCGAGGCGCGCGTCGGGGGCAAGGGCAGCGCTCTGCACATGCTCAGGTGCGCCGGAGTCTAAGGCCCATTGGGGGCACTGGAAACAAAGCTGCCCTCCCTCATGCCCGTGGTGATGAGCCAGGCCTGGCCCTGTGCCCCTGCAGAGGCCTTGCCTGCCCTGAGGCTGCTCTGCCGGAGGCCTGGCTCAGCCCGGCCCGCTGCCATGGTTGCAACCTTCCCCCCATGCCCACGGCGAAGGGCGCGCGCGCAGGGAGGTGGGCTCCGGGGGCTAGCCCCTGCTTTGCATGCAGGAGCCCCGGCTCGGTCCCGGCGGCACCCGCAGGCAGGCAGGCAGGCAGGGCCGGGAAGGGATCCGCCTGAAACCCTGGTGAGAGAGCAAGGCCAGGCCGGGCCGGGCGGACAAGGGTCGGGGTGGTGGCGGGGCTCTCTCCCGTCTCCTCTGCCTGCCTCTCCTCAGGGCGGCCAAGCCCTTCCCGCCGGCTCCCTCCACCCCGTCCCACGCCGCTTCTCCGCTGCCCCTGCCGGCGCACTCAACCAGCGGGAGTTCGAGCGGTAGTTCTTCCAGTCGTCGAGGTCGCTGGTGTCGAAGACGGCGTTGGGGCCCACGCCGCTCTCGGGGTCGGCTAGGAGGCCGAGAAGCGCACAGCCGTCGCCAGTCGAGAGCGCCCGCCAGAAGGCCTGCGCCGCGCCCTGCGCCTAGCGCGTCGCGATGGGCTCCATGGCCTGCGCCGCAGGGGCCCCGGGAGATGGCGTCGGCGTCTCTGCGGCCAAAGGTGCTTTCGCTGCTGCTGCCGCCGCTGCTGGAAGAGAGCGGGGGGGGGGGGCGCGGAGGGGGTGTCGGGTCGCAGCCGCGGCGTTTCTATTCTGGGACATGTGCCTGGCCTGCGTCCACACCGGCTTAAAGGAGTCGCGGCCGCCGGGCGAGGAGTCGGGGCGGGGCGGTAGGTGGGAGCGACGGGTGGAGTACCTGGGCCAGGACTGACCTACCTCACAGGGTTCTTTGTTTGCGGAAGTCGAGAAGAAAACCAGGGAAACATTTTGCATCCTACACGGGCCCAGAAGCGGGCAGGGCAGGGTAGGGCTGCCTCGACGGCAACGAATCGGGCCTCACACGGGCGGGTAGACGGGCGAGCAAGGTGTGCGCAGCACATTTCATTAGGTGGTGCCCCCAGGGAATTTAATTAGGTGGGCCATTTCCACAAATGACTGCAAAATCTCCATGGCCCAGCCTTCCCCAACCGGGTGCCCTCCAGATGTGTCGGGCCACTACGCTATGCTAGCAAGGGAGTTGTAGTCCCCACACATCTGGAGGGCACCAGGTGGCCACGACAGCCAAAGCACCGCTTTACAGCCGAAACTTGGAAGTGGGGTGTGTAGGGGGGGAGTCCGCAAAGCAGGACCAGCTTGGGGAGAGCGACTCTGCCCCACTGCAAAATAAGAAGCGGAGCCTATGAAGGAGAGAGGGCGGGGAGTGTCCTTTCAAGCTGGCTTCTGCGGGGTCGGTCTACGACCTTTTCTAGGATCCCAGAATGAGTCGCCCCCTTGGTGGTGCTGGGGGGGAGGAGGAGGAGGAGGAGAGGGGCTTTGCCACCCTGGCCCGTGTGCCCAACTGGCTGCTGTGGCATGTGGCGCCCTGGCTCCGGCTGCCCCTCTGGCGGAGAGCCGCTGCTGGCGGGCCGAGTGGCTCCAAGGGCCAGGTCTCGTGTCCTGCGCCTGCGGCCAAGAAGAAGCGATGGGAAGGCGCGCACCTGACCAGATGGAGGAGTTCCCCCCCCCCCCCCGGCTCAGCCTCTCTCCCGCGGGCCTCGAAGATATTAGGTGCTGCCTGGGCACCACGTGCACACAATGTGCGCACGCCTATGGCCACCACGTGGGGGATTGCGACTGAGACAGAGAAAAGATCTTGGCTAGGGAAGAGGTGCGTGGGGGGGGGCACTTCTGGACTACAGGCGCAGTTTGGAGAGCAAACTTTGAATGTTTCGCCTCGTTTCCCCATCGGCCGAACTCTTTGGCTGCCTCACAACATTTCTCCCCTCCCCCGAAGCACCGACTCCAGCCCTCGCACAATACTCCAGCCACGGTCATTTCCCTGGGGGCCAACCAGCCAGCCTTGCGCCTCCCTCTTCTGGTCTCGATCTGCACTCTGCGGAGTCTGTCTGGCAGCCCCCCCCCCCATCTATTGGGCGGGCCCTCGTCCCCACCCTGGGAATACTCCACTTGTGCCCTGCCCACGCCCTCCAGGAGTGCCCACGGTGCAATTGGCAAAAGGCGCCCTCTGCAGCCTGCCCCTGCCCCCGGTTGAGTTCAAAACAAGAGCAGAGGAGATCTAGGCGAGGAGGAGAGGGAGGGACCTCAGCCCTGGCCCCACCTCTTCTGTACTATATGCAGGTTTCAGCTACATGGTGGGACAAGCGAAGGACAGGCCAGAGACTCTGCCTGGAGAAGGGATGGACGTCCCGTCGCTGGAGGATGGACATTTATCTATCTATTTATTTATTACATTTATATCGGACCTTTTTTTCCTCCAAGGAATCCAAGGCGGCATACATAATCCCCCTCCTTTCCATTTCATCCTCACACCAACAACCCTGTGAGGTAGGCTGGGCTGAGAGTCTGTGACTGGCCCAAAGTCACCCTATGGGTTCCATGGTTTTGTAGATTCAGTAGGGGATGGATTGGACAGCCTCAGTACCTTCTATGAAGAATACAAAACAGAAAGCCTGACTCCAGGTTGATGCTGTTCAAATGTTAAAATGTTCCCAGGTCTTCACAACTGAGACAGCTCAAAGAAACAGTGGCGCAGAGAAAGCGGAGAGGGAGACATTTTTCTCCCTCTCCCATAATACTAGAACGCGAACGTGGTCAACCCATGAAGCTGATGGATGGGAGATTCAGGACGATAAAAGGAAGGACTTCTTCACACAGTGCAGAGTTCAGCTCTGGAATTCGTTACCACAAGATTTAGCGATGGCCACCAATTGAGATGGCTTTAAGAGAGGGTTGGATAAAATCCTGGAAGAGAAGGCTATCCATGGCTTCAAGTCCTGGTGGGTCTATGCTACCTCCAGGATCAGAGGAGGTATGCTTATGTACACCAGTTGCCGGGGAACATAGGTGGGAGAGTGTTGTTGCACTGTGTTCTGATTGTGGGTTCCTGGTCAACCGCTGGCTGGCCACTGTGCTGTGTGTGTTGAACCCTTGGCTTGATCCGGCATCAGGGCTCTTCTTATGGAGCAACAACTCCGAGGAGCAGGGCCTGTCCTCCTGGGCCTCTGGGCAGTTGGTGTGCAAACTCCAAAGAGGTGCTGGGGTGCCTGGCTGTGCCATAGGAGGCAGCACCCATGGAGGTGGTTGCACGAAAGAGACTGGCCTCAGTCACCCATTGAGAACCATCTGCGCAAGACTGGCTCCCTCTGCCCAGGCATTGCTCCTGGCCATGCCCTTCCCCATGCTCTTTCCTAAGACAAGTGGGTCCTTAACGGCCCAAAACCAAGTAGGCCTTACTTGAGCAGGTTAGTCACACAGCCAGGTAAACTTGGGGGGTGGGAATAGGAAGAGGGGGATTTGGCAGAGATGAAGTGGATCTCAGTAATGCTGCCTCCAGGAAAACTAAGATGGCTCTGGCTCTGCCATAAACAACAGTTTTGGGCAAAATACTGTGACTTAGGTTATTAAGCAACTAATACATTGAATTTTATTTATTTTTATTTAGAAAAACCCTGAACAGATAAAAACCTAATCTGGTCAAGAAGATTTGAAATGGGCAAAGTTTTTCCAGCCTAACATGTAAAACATAGTGTTCATTTTAATTTGTTCGTTGGGCTCTATTGGTTTTTTGTTGATGTCGTTTACTTTTTTAATTGTCCTATACGATATTTTTAGCACTTTGAATTGGGCCCAGAAACTGTTTGGAATCCAGTGCAGATGGCAAAGTGCCGGTGTAATATGAACGTGTTTGGCAGTCCCTGTGAACAATCTTGCTGCCCTGCTATTTGACCAGCTGAAGTTTCCAGACCATTTTCAAAGGCAGCTCCATCGTTATGAATATTGCAATATGGGACTCTCACCAAGAGGTCATCAGAGTTTGGATAACTGGAGCCAGGTGATCTATGTCCAGATAAGGTTGTAACTGGTGCATTAGCCTAAGGCAGGGATGAACAGCCTGAAGCCTCTCAAGGCCTTCATTGCAGCCCCCAAGCGTGCCCTGACCCTCCCTGCTGCTGCCGCCAAAATCCCTCCCTCCCACCCCTGGCAGCGATTGTGATACAGATGTTTCTTTCCCTCCTTCTCCTGCTGCTGCTGCTGCCAGGGAGGGAAGAGCAATCTGCCTCAGGACCTTGGGGATATGGGTGTGAATGTCAGACCCACAACCCCCAAGCCAGCATCACATTGGGGCTGAAAAGGTTGTGCCCCCTGGCCCAAGGTGGTAAAACAGTGCTCTGTGCCACTGAGGTCACCTGTGCCTCGGTGACTGCTGGATCCAAGAGCCCCCACAAACTATGAACCTGATCCTTCAGAGCAGCTCAGGCCTGGGGCCCAAATCCAGCCCACTGGGGTCTCCAGAAGGCCATGAGCCCTGGCTCTGGGCCCATCCTCCCCCCCCCCATCACTGATCATTGGCTGGTTTCCTGGCTTTTGTGCAGCTTTATCTCCTGCAAAGGCTGAAACGTCTCACCAAGGGCTTCGCTTGGGGCAATGGGAGCTTTCAGGCAAAACATGCTGGCTTTTGGCCCCAACCCTTTCCTTTCAGCCCTGCCCACCCCTGGGATGCAGCCCTCAAGAGCTTCTCCAAAATGGAATTCAGTCCCAAGGCTGAAAGAGGTTCAGCACCCGTGTTTTGGAGCAAGAGCGGAGACCGTTTGGTTGATCAGAGTTCCTATTACCACAATAGGAATGTGTATTCCAGCAGTGGGAGTGGCCAGAACCAAACGTGGGAGGCATTACAGATGTGACTTTGTAACGGGGATGGGGGGGGGGGGAGACAGAGCAGGACAGAGTGCATAGTATCAGTAACCCAGATATTGGTGATGAGGATGGAAGGACAGTGGAGAGAGAGTCCTGCAGGCCAGAAACTCCCCACCTCCTCTTTAGCTGGAGTGCCCCCCCTCCAAAACAAGCGGGACACCACTCAGCTGGACAGGCAAAACACACCCATCCTTGCAGCGCCATCCACCTGAGTTCCAGTCTCCACCCCCAGGCACTGGGTCAGAAGGCCCCCTGCCTCACCTGGATTTGATGAAAAGGAGGGACAGAGCTCTTCTGACGGGGCCAAGCCAAGGGTGGGGGAAGGTTTAGCCAAGAATATTACACCAGATCCCTCCGGAGAGCAGTTCCCCAGTTCTAGGCCCATAACACTCTGGGGAGGGTGGATAGGATGGGAACACAGCAGTGCGTCTGCCCTCAAAGTGGCTAATTTGGTTCCTCACCAGGATGTAAGATAGAAGCCTGGATTTCAGGAGCCCTCTAATTGTGACTCTGCTGACCAGAATGTGGGTCTCCCTCCTCCCACACTGCAGGCTCTTAAGGAGATGGCTTTTTAAAAGTCTGCTGTCAAGAGGGCTGTATTTATCTGCACACACATGTGCACACATTTTTGTAACTGTTGTTATATGGCCCATTTAAACATGAGTCAGTGGTGTGTGTGATGGGTGAGTTTAAACACACACACACACACACACACACACACACACACACACACTGTCAGCCAATTGCCTTTAAAGTAACAATATAAAAATATTTGTCAGTACTCCTCACATTTGCAAAATGTGGGCTTGACAGTTAAAAAACTATTTTCCATAGTAAAAATATAACAAGAGCCATGCTGGACCATGCCAAAGGGCCTCCCTAGCCCAGCTTTCTGTTCCCACAGGGGCCACATGCCCCAATGAGAAGCCTGCAAGCAAGACATGGGCACAAGATCATCCTCCCACCCATGTTCCCCAGCAACTGGTGCCTGAAAACACACTGCCTCTGATGCAGAGGTAATATATAGCTAGTCTATCTTGTAGTCATTGACAGCCTTATTCTCCGTGAATTTGTCTAATCCCCCTTTAAAGCCATCACTACATTTTGCAGTAGTGAATTCCACACTTTTAACGATGTATTGTCTTTTCTTTTTAATCTGTGCTTAATCTCCCACATTTAGCTTCATTGGATGGCCCCAGGTTCTAGTATTATGATGTAATGGGTTATGCTTTATAATGTGCAAAATTGGTAAGAATCCATTGTGTTTATATAGACCTGATTAGTTCTCTGTGTATCATGAACTAACTCTGAGTGCTAGAAACTATTCTTGGAAATGGTTCAATGCCACAGGTGGGTTGGTTAATTTGTGGAAGCAACAGGATTCTTGGTTTAGGAGTGTGTGGGGGGGCTTCATAAAGGGGCTTCTGTAGTCACAGTAGACGCACGGACCCCCCGGATCGGATCGGGACCCGGATCGGGACCTCCAATTTTGTCCCGGACCGGTTCGGACAAAATCGGAGGCCCCCCGGACCGGATCGAGTCCGATCCCGACCCAAAAATCGTACATTTTTGGATCGGCCGCCATTTTTTTCCCCATAGACTTGCATTGCAATGCAAGTCTATGAGGAAAAAATGGCGGCGGGTGGGTAAGGGCGGGCCTAACTCCCTCCCCCCCCCGGGGCCGTCCGCTGTGGACGGCCCCGGCAGGTAAACCCCCTCCCCCGCGCTCCCTACCCCCCCTGGGGCCGCCTGCTTCCATCCGCTGGCGCCCGCGGGCGCCAGCGGATAGAAGCGGACGGCTCCGGGGGGGGGGGGGTAAGCCCCCTTCCCCGCCACTTACCTTCTCGGCACGTCCGGCGCCGGCGGCTACTACCAGCGGGCTCCGCGGCCTACTCTCGAGTAGCGCGCCGGGTGATGACATCACCCGGCGCGCCACCCTGGAGCAGGCCGCGGAGCCTGCTGGTAGTAGTAGGCGCCGGCGCCGGACGGGAGCCGCCGGGCCGGGCAGGTAAGGGCCCCCCTCCCCCCTCCCCCCTCCGCGCGCCCCCTCCTCCCCTCCACGCACCCCCTCCTTACCTTTCCGGCCCGGCGGCTCCCGTCCGGCGCCGGCGCCTACTACTTCCAGCAGGCTCCGCGGCCTGCTCTAGAGTAGCGCGCCGGGTGATGACATCACCCGGCGCGCCATCCTAGAGCAGGCCGCGGAGCCTGCTGGGAATAGTAGGCGCCGGCGCCGGACGGGAGCCGCCGGGCCGGAAAGGTAAGGGCCCCCCTCCCCCCTCCGCGCGCCCCCTCCTCCCCTCCACGCACCCCCTCCTTACCTTTCCGGCCCGGCGGCTCCCGTCCGGCGCCGGCGCCTACTACTTTCAGCAGGCTCCGCGGCCTGCTCTAGAGTAGCGCGCCGGGTGATGACATCACCCGGCGCGCCATCCTAGAGCAGGCCGCGGAGCCTGCTGGGAGTAGTAGGCGCCGGCGCCGGACGGGAGCCGCCGGGCCGGAAAGGTAAGGGCCCCCCTCCCCCCTCCGCGCGCCCCCTCCTCCCCTCCACGCACCCCCTCCTTACCTTTCCGGCCCGGCGGCTCCCGTCCGGCGCCGGCGCCTACTACTTCCAGCAGGCTCCGCGGCCTGCTCTAGAGTAGCGCGCCGGGTGATGACATCACCCGGCGCGCCATCCTAGAGCAGGCCGCGGAGCCTGCTGGGAATAGTAGGCGCCGGCGCCGGACGGGAGCCGCCGGGCCGGAAAGGTAAGGGCCCCCCTCCCCCCTCCGCGCGCCCCCTCCTCCCCTCCACGCACCCCCTCCTTACCTTCCCGGCCCGGTGGCTCCCGTCCGGCGCCGGCGCCTACTACTACCAGCAGGCTCCGCGGCCTGCTCTAGAGTAGCGCGCCGGGTGATGACATCACCCGGCGCGCCACCCTAGAGCAGGCCGCGGAGCCTGCTAGTAGTAGTAGGCGCCGGCGCCGGACGGGAGCCACCGGGCCGAGAAGGTAAGTGCCCCCCTCCTCCCCCCCCCCGCTGTCCACTTTCATCGGCGGGCGCCCGCTGGCGCCCGCCAATGGAAGCGGCGGTGGGCGCCAGTGGGCGCCCGCCGATCCGCCGATCCGCCGAACCGGTTCGGAGCTTTTTCGGACCGGTTCGGATTGGATCGGCCGATCCAGCTGCGGGATCGGAAATCGGATAATTTATCCGATTTCCCACTGGACCGGACTCGGATCGTGGATCGGGTCCGATCCAGTGCACATCCCTAATATTAACTATTAAATTAGATCTTACTGTGTGAACAATGTGCTTGCTACTATTTCCATTATATTCTTGGTGATTATAACTTGCATTTACTTAGGGATGTTTTTAATCTGCCTTATTCTGATGGAAGCATGTTATTCTCTTAGACTGAGCAATAATGCTTATTCTTTAGTACAAGTTTGTGTTCTCTGATTTGGGAGACGCTTCAGGGAGACACTTCTCATACATTAATTCTTTAAGGCCCAAACACTCAGCTGGGGTTTGTAAATCTATCACTGAATGGGGTCTTTCTCAAAGCTGCTGTTTCCTCACTTGGTCAATTGAGTCTCAGATGTACCCATCCAAGTCTACAATATGCTATTTGAGTTGTGGTGAGAGTTGTACACAGTATTCCTGTGGTACGCTCATAGATTTGTATAAGGACAATACAATATGAGCGATCCTAATAGTCCCCAATATGAACGTTGCCTTTTTCATACAGGCCACACAAGGCATCAACGTTTTCACTGAGCTGTCCAACACTACTCCAAGATCCCTCTCCTGGTCAAGCACCATCAGCTCAGACCCCATCAGCATAGGCATGAAGAGTTTTCTTTTGCCCCAATGGGCATCACTTTACTTACCTTTAACCACATTTGCCATTCTAATGCCCATTTCCCCAATTTGGAGAGAGCCTTTCGGACCTCTTGACCATTTTATTTTCAGTATCCAAAGTAATCTGATGTCATCACCAAACTTGGCCTCCTCACTGCTCACTACTATCCCCTAATCCTACATGAATGAGATTTAAAGTACTGGTGGTCCTAGTACAGATTTATTTAATATTTATCTATCAGGTGTACATCTTGCCTTTCCACCATTCCACTTACCCCACTTCTGGCTGGTCCAGCGCAGGTCATGGCTCGTGGCCTGGATCACTAGGTTAACCTCAGCTCGCTCCGAGAAGTGCCGCTGCACCTCGGCCAGGTCCCCCGTGTACAGAGCATTCTGTACCACCATATCCCGGCATTCCAAGGGCTCTTTGTGGGCTCTGGTGCTCAGCGAGGAGGCGATCAGGCTGTGGTAGGAGCCTGGCCTCTTGGCATAGTCCCGCCTGCATTGCCGCCACAGCTGCTGCTGCCCCAAGGAACGCCACCTGGAGGAGGAGGAGGACCTCGACATGGGCTCCCTTGAAGGGACCGACGACTCCCTTAAGCAAGGTCCAACCGCTGGCTCCTGGTGTTGCTGCTGTGCCGTGCCTGTCCTGGATCAGCTGTGTGTGTCTCCGTCCGTCCATGGGCACTAGGCCTGACTCAGCCTTTATAAATAGCTCTGTTAGGAGCAGCAGCAGCAGCAGCCTGTCTGTTGCTGGTTTGTTTATCATCAGCTCTCAAAATATACTCCGCATTTGAGCCAACACAGGGGTTTTGTGTCAGGCTCGGCCTACAGCATGAAAAATAGCAAATATTTTCAAGCATGTGCAGAGTACCTCCCCACCAGTGCCGAGAATCCACAAACAGCCTTTTGCATCTGGGATTGGGGAGGGGGCTTCCTGGGCAGGCAGGCTGCTAGAGTCCCCCACACTTTTCCTTATAGAACTTAAGCTCCAGCAGGTGGGGGCATTGATGGAGTCCAGAACCTCAGCTGGGGGTAGGCTGACCATCTGAAAAGGAGGACAGGGCTCATATAACTTTAACAGTTGTAGAGAAAAGGGAATTTCAGCAGGTGTCATTTGTATGCAATTAGTTCCTGGTGAAATTCCCTGGTGAAATTGTTAAAGGTGCAGGCACTATACTAGAGTGACCATATACAAAAGAAGGCAGGGCTCTGCAACTTTAACTGTTGTGATGAAGAGGGAATATCACCAGGAACTAATTGCATACAAATGACACTAGCTAAAATTCCCTTTTCTCTACAACTGTTAAAGTTATATGAGCCCTGTCCTCCTTTTCAGATGGTCAGCCTAGCTGGGGGGGGGGGGGCACTGGAAGGAAAGGGACCCCACAGCGGTTGGTTCCTCAAAGGCAAAGGCAGGCAGGCCGCCTTGAGCAGCCTCTGGAGCGATTCTCCCCTCCGCTGGTTCTGAAGCAGCAGGAGACGGTTGCTGACTGAGCATTCCAAGAGAAGAGCACAATCCTGGAAAATAAGTCAAGGACCTTCAAATAGAGAAGGGGTAGGGAAGTAATGGCCCTCCAGAAGTGGCAGGCCAGGGATGATGGGGGCTGTAGTCTCCAAGACAGGTTCCCCACATCCAAAATAGAGGAAAGGTGAAAGCTCACCCCAGAGACAACCAGGGAACCAACATCTACTGCGTATATTTCCATGCACAGCCTCCTTTGGCATCCTATGCAACACTGCAAGACCTCGCCCTATAGGGAAGGGGTCTGCCCCCCTCCAACCCAGATAAAGGCAGGTGTATGCTGCTGGTCCCCCTTTTCTGCCTCCTTTGAGCTGGGACATGCCTGGGACCCGTCGCCCCCCTCTTGCTTGCTATCTCCCTCTCTGGCTTTTGGGTGGGTGGGGGGTGCTGGGAAGGAGAGCTGTTGCTGGTGCCTTAGGTCCAGGAGGTGGCGAAGTGACCTGCTTGCACAAGCATCCCCGAAGCTGTTGCCCTGGAAGGCTTGACTCCCTTAGACAGCTGCAGATGGGTCCAGCAGTCGGTCTCCTTGACCCAAAGGAAGTACAAGGATCCGTGGCCCTCCAAAGCAGGGGCCCCACTGAGCTCAACACTCTCTCCTGTTGACATGCAGACCCCCCCTGACGCATCCCTCGCTGGCCTCTGTTAGATATGGAATGGCTAGCGGAGATCAACCCCGTTTGGCCCCGGGCCACCGGGCTGCTTGTCTGGCCCCCTCCTGGGTTCATGGAATGCCCACCTGTTTGCTTCTTCCTGCCAGCCCCATAGCTCTGGGGCAGGGAATGAAGGCAAACCAAGGCCTCTCACGTGCTGTGGCTACCCCTGCCTAGCTGTTGCCCCTGGGCCTCCGGCAGGGGGAGCCATTCAGCCCTCCCCTGAGAATAGGCAGATCGGGTGGGGACCCCAAGCCCCAGGTGCTACTGAACTGTAACTCCCATTCACCCCAGCTGGCACGGCCCATGGCCATGAGTGATGGGGGTTGCAGCCCAGAAATATCTGTAAGGCTACAGGTTCCCACCCCTGTGCTGGAGTATTTGGCTTCCTGGTGGACGGAGAGCCCTGAGATTGTTTGGGGAGAGAACAGGAGAGTGAAATGGCGAGATGGAATACATGGAGAGGAATCAGCTGAGAAACAGAAAGATGGGCACAGATCTATATTCTAAAGTGTAAGAAGTGGGTCTGGTGCAGCAGGGTGGGTTACCAGGCTCCCCCACCCTCAAAGGTAGCCGCCAGCAGCCATTGATTCCAGCAGAGGGGGGGGGAGGAGGTGGGCAGCAGGCCCATCCCACCAGCCCTGCTGAAAAGGGTGCTTTCTTTTTTCCTCTTCCTCCCAACCCCCTTTCCTTTTGCATTGTCTCTTTAGGTTGTAAGCCTGTGTGGGCAGGAAGTGCCTTGTTTTTGTGGGTTGTACATAATCTCCTCTGGGGGCCTTTTTGGCTGAGGAGCACGGTAAAAAAATGCTTTAAATACATCATACATACAAGATGGAGACCAGTTTGGAAAAGTGAAGGATGACCCCGCTGGACTTTAATTGCAGAGCAAGGCTGAGGGAGGCCCTCTCCAGGCTGGCTCAGTGACCTCCCAGCAGGCCTTTGCCCTCCTTTCGTCTTCCTTACTTTGGGCATGGAGCCAGTGTGGCTTTTGCTGTGTGAGGAGGAAGGGCCATAGGGATCGTGGCCTGCGAGCCCAGCTCCCTTCTGCGGAGCTCCAATATGGGCTTCTACGAGCCTGTGGCGCTGCCGCTGGGAGCCTCAAGGTGGACCAGCCCGTCCTGTGGGCGAGCCAAGGGCACGAGGTGGCCAGTGGGCTGGAGCTCACTTTGATCCCTTCCTGGTTTAGGTCAGCACCTATTTCAGCTTGATAAACAAGGTGAGTTCAAGACCCATTTAGGGCCTGGTCGCATTCTGAAGGCTGGGTGTGCCTTGTTTGCAAAGGAAACCCAGGAATTCTGCATTCTCCTCAATTTGACAAATTTCATAAAATGTTTCTTCTGAAAAATCATGGGGCCTTCAATGACTCCTCCTCTCTCAATTGAACTCACCGCATCAGAAATTGATACGATATCCAAACTGGCTGGCAAAGCAGCCCTGCAACTGGCGTTGGCCTCAGCTGGGAGGTAGTGATTTACAGGATGGCCTTTTCAGAAACAAGAGAGCTTCAGCTATGGGGCGGTATAGAAGTGTAATAAATAAAAATAATCATCCCCCCCCCCCGACCCCTGCCCATGCTCTGGGCTAAGGATTTTCAGCAGTTCCAATGCAGCCGTTGGGAGTCCTCCTCCACAGCCTTGCCTGCATCTCAGCGTCCCCTGGAAGCGCAGCGCTCGAGGCTACAGGCAGCTGCGCCCCATGAGAGGCCTCCCGCTCAGTGGTGACACAAACTGGGGGAGAGCTTTGGTCCTGGCTGGGTGCAGCGCCATCGCTCCTGTGCAGCTGGGATGGGAGGGGGCTGCAAGGCCCTTGACCAGTCAGTGCCTGGCACTTCCCCTCCAAGTACAAATGCAGCTTTATTCTTTTCAGTCTTTACATTTTGTGAGCAAAAAGGACCTGTTGGGATGTCAGAGGGTCAACTGGCCCCCTTTGCAGCCACACGATCCTCAATCCTCCTCTTCTCTGTCTGTTGAGCAGGTTGCTGGTACTGGCGGCTGTTCCCTCAGTAGTGCTGCTGCTCCTGCTGCTGCTGCTCTCCTTTGCAAGGCCCCTCTCACAACCGCCCTCCTCCCCAGGCCTGCCCCAAAGGTGCCACCTCTTTCCCCCTTCTAAACATAACCCTCTCTTTGCTTTTGGTCAGCAGCAGCTCCGGGATTGCTGAGCTCAACCTTCAGAAGGACCTGGTCTCCCTTGACAGGCCCAGGTGTTCATGCCGAGGGGGCATGGCTCAGTGGGATAAGAACCCCTGCTTTGCATGCAGAAGGTCCCAGGTTCAATCCCCAGCAGCATCTCCAGGGTGCTGTCTAAATGCACGGAAAGCCCTGGGGGCGGTGTGTGTGTGTGTGTGCGCGCAGAAGCTCAATTATATGCCACAGCAACCACCCTGGGACTCTCCGGCAAAGCTGTGGAGAAAAAAAAACACCGGGGACTTACCCTGACCTTTTTTCTCCAGAGCGAGGTGAGTACGGCTCATCTGCCTGCTACCCTTGCTCTAGAGTCGCAGCGGAGGTATGGCTGGGTGGATGGCGACTCCTGATCAGTCGCCATCTGCCCGGGAAAGGGCAGGGGGCGGGCCTGGTGAGCCTAATGGCTGCTGGGAAGCCCGCGTTGCCTCCACAGTCTGCATTGTTCACCACCACCCTGCACCAGCGATACCACAGGGGTTTGGTAGCCAAGCGGCACCAACTGGCGCCCTGAAGAAGCCCCCAGGGAAGGCTAGGCAGGAACCCGGCCTGAAGCCCTGGTGAGAGCTGCTGCTGCTGCCGCTGCTGCTACCGCCAGTCTGTGTCGATAGGCGGATCAAGGGGGTCTGGCTGAGTAGAAGGCAACTTCTGATGTTCCCCTCACTCAGCCCCAAGCAGCATGGCAGCACACAGTGCGGCCGCTGGCCTGAGATGTTCTCACAGCTGGATGCCAACGCAACACAGCTGCTCTCTCCCCTCTCGCCATCATTTCCCAACAAACCAACTGGTGCCTTTGTCCATCTGCAGAATCTGCTGGGCGGGATGGGCCACTTTGGGCCCTTTCAGACTCTAGCAAGGATGGCTTCCGTGGTCACCGAGAGCAAGCCCAGGACCACTTGTGGCTGTTTCAGGCCTAACTCTGGAGAGGCTGCCCAGGGCCAGAAGGACACCTCAAGCCCAGCCTTCCTGTTTAGGGCTCCTCATGATCCCCATAGCACACTCAGGAAGGCATTGCGATGTGGAGCCGCCTTGGCTCACCTGCCAAAGAGGGTCAATGGCTGACAGGCCTCTTTCTGACCATGAAGTCACCTGCAAAGAACACACACACACAGACACACACACCTCCCTGACATCTGAATCCGTCCAACCTACCCCTTGAGCTAAGACCATACCTCCACCTTGGTCCGGTTCAGATAGATCAGAAGATCTTTCTATTACAAAGTCTTCACACACATCCATACAGAGGGCCTTCGATCCATCTTCCATGTGCATGCGTCCTAGGGACATCTGTCAATACTACTCTCACGCACACGCACACAGACTTTGCCTACAAGCCCGTTTATGCTGCTGCTGCTGCCTCTGCCACACATGTCCTCTTCGCTTCTCCTCGCTCCCTATTTCTTCTTCTTCTTCTTCTTTTTGTCTTTGACCTCGGCTGCCTTGAGTTTTTCCTCCTCTTCCTTCAATTTCCTCTTGCCCAGGGGAGTTTTGTTGTACCACTCCTGCCAAAAGACACCGAGAGGCCTACTCTGGTGCAGCCAGAGACAGGAGGCAGCCTCCAAGGAACCCCCCCCCCCAAACACACACTGCTGAGGATGATGGAGGTGACAGGAAGCAGGGAGGGGGGATTCTTTGGCCTCAGCAGCAAGAGACCCAGCACTGGGAGACCCGACCAACGGCCGCGGTCAAGGGTGCTGCTGGTGACACACGGGCAGGCAGGACTCGGGGTGCTCCCAGGAGCCGAGTGGGCAGGCTAGAGGCCAGAAGCGCCAAGCTCCCTGGGCCAGGAACGGCCCCTGCTTCACACCAGAGCCAGCCAGGACAACACAGACCCCAGGCAGGGATGTCCTGGGATTGGGGTGGGCCTCTGCTTAACACCAAGAAAGCAGCAGCAGCAGCAACGCTGCCTTCTTGACATGGGTTTCTGGGGCAAAAGCAGGGCTGGTCATGCCCTCAGCCAGAGTGCGGCCGTTGCCTGAGGTGGCAGTACTGGCGGTGCAGAGCAGGGCCAAGCGTTGGAGGAAGGAGCTGGGTGGGCAGGCTCCCTAAGCTAGCTGCTGCTCTCTGGCACATGGAGGACACAGTGGACACGCCACGATCTTCCTACATATGCATCTCAAGGGTGTTCATTGTATCGGTGTTAAAAAAAAAAATTAAAAATCCAGAGAGAGAGAGAGAGAGAGAGAGAGAGAGAGAGAGAGTCCACTGACAGTCACTCCTGGCCCAAGAGAACAGAGTCAGGTGCTGGGGAGCATCCAGCTTGGGGGACTTAAGGAAATGGGATGACCATACCCTGTGGCCTCAAAGTGGGTATCCTAGAAGTTGGCAGTGAGCAGAAAAAAATAAATGACAGCCCTTTAAAAGGGACCAAAGCCATTGGGGGGTGGGACTAAAAAAAATACAAAAAAGAGGGACATTTAAGGTGAGATTCAACATCTCAGAAGCCCTCAAGCCCAGTCGTCAGAGCACCTGATCCTACAGGAGAACATTGCCTGAGTGGGCGCATCATGCACAAGGCAGAACAGAGAGAAATCCACAAGAGGTGGTTATCCTACTATGAGAGAGAGGGTTCTCCCTCAATTTAAACTCTTTAGAAAGGCCAGGGAAGGGTTCATTGGGGCTAGTTTGCCCTATATGTCAAGGAGGACCTAGAGAATCCAATATCATAGACGCTTTAAAAGAAACCAAAATCTAGCCTCGGAACCATTCGCTGTAGAAATATCAGACTCAAACTATTGTTCTTGGGACATCCACATCTAGCCAAAGCTCAGGGGGTGACCTTGAGATGTGGGCAGTGGGATGGGGGTGGGGAGAATGCACGGCAACAGCTGCCAAGACAGATCATGGGGCATGTTGAACAATTCCCAAAGTATTTTGATAAATATAAACATGAAGCCATACAAAGATTAAATAAAATGGACTGTAGAACAGTTAAAGCTGTATGAATTACCTTATAAAGGAGATAAAAGCCCATGTTTACTTAAAGAATGGATTTCTCAAAAATTAAGGAATGAGTTAAGTTAGCAGGGAAGCAGAAGGAGAAAGAGTTTGTGCGCTGGAAGGAGAAACGCCTTTCAGGAAGCCTGGAAGTTTTAAAATCCAAACTGTAATGGAGGCACAAGGAAAATGTTGAGCAGAGATCCAGAAGGGTACAAGCCAGCCTAAAAGAGTTCCAGCAGGCCAAATAGCAAAGCCAGGAAGGCTGCAAAAGGCAAGAGAGCTTTCCCCCCCCCCCTCAAAGAGGGCGCATTTTACCAAAACAGAATGCAAACTCCGAGGAATAAAGAAGGAACTTTAGGAGCAAATTCCTAAAGATGCAAGAACAAGTCCCTCAACCCATCAGAAGGAGGCTGGGGAGAGAGGGCCAGACAAGGAGAGAGGCTGTTGGACGTCAAGAATACACAGGAGGAACCAAGTGCAGAGGAGCTCTGTGTGATCTTGGCATCAACCTTTTCTGCAGAAGATGTCTGAGAGAGGCAGACAGACAGCAACCTCGCTCTTCCCCCTGCAAGGAAGTTTGCAAAAGGCTATGCATGAGTGGTGCAGAATCCACCTTGCTGAGTAGTTCATCCCCCCCCAACCTGCCCCCCCAACTTGTGAGGCACCTGGCTGGCAGCCATTGTCCATAGGACGGAGGACTAGCCTGATGCTGACTGACAGAATCCCAGCAAAACAGCGCTTGTGCCTGGAGGTCGTCCACGCAAGTAGGCTATGAGCCTCTCCCTGCCCCTTTGAAATGAATCAGGGCTTCAAGATAATAATGCTTCCTTTAAAAAACCAGGAACTGTGGATTGGATGAAGGAGCCAGTTGGGGTCACCAGGCCCTGAGTGAGCAATGGGAAGGGGCCAGCTGGACCTCTAAGCCACCTCCCTGAACAGCCTGTGCCAAGACCAGCCCCGTAGCCACCCACCATGGAGCAGTCCTCCCATGTGGGCCATGCTGGCGAGACCAGCAACTCACAGGGCAGTGGGTGGGACAGAGGGGCCCTGGCCCAGCGTTGTCCTGGGCCCAGCTGAGCACCACGTGGCAGAAGGAGGGGGTGGCGCAGGGGCCCACCTTCAACATCTCCTCCTCCTCTGGGTAGATGGGGTTTTCCCTGGCCAGCATCTGCAGGAGCTCGTTGGCACTCAGCGGCTTTTTGCTGAGCTGCAGGAGGCGCCTCTCGCTCAGCACTGCCTTCACCGTCTGGGCCATGCTGCCCTGGCTGTAGCCATCCGACACCTTGGCCAGGGCGCTCAGGTCCAGGTTGCCTGTTATGACCCCTCCATGCTTCTGGATCAGCCGCTGCCAAGTCACTGTGTGGGCAGAGAGGGTGGGGTGAGGTGGGCAGTTAGGTCTCCTTCTGTCTCACCCCAACAGGGATTTGGGCTGCTATGAACCTACCTCAGCTTTGGCAAGGACCGTGCCTGATTGGATGAATAGGATGTTCCTGCTATTATGACAGGAAATGTAACAATCGTATATTTGATATCAAAAGAAGGGTGGGGGGAGACATGGAGTGGGGACCTTGCTCATGTTGCAGGAAAGTAGCGAGATGCGTCTCATTGGGGGAGCGAAGACAAACATTGGAGTGGCAAGATGGTGGTTCTGCACGTGGGAAGCCTCTGCGAGGTGCAACTGGTGAGCAGGGCACATCCCGGCTGCGCTCACTTCCACGAAGGCTCAAGACTTTGCACGAGGAAAGTTAAATAACATTTATGATGATCATTTGCACAGCAATGGTATTGGGGGGGGGGGGATAACAGTTGCAACTGAGCCTCTGGCCATGCTGCCCTCTGCAAAACCACTTTGAAATGGAACCAGCTTGAAGAGATTCTGGGAACTGTCATTCTGAGAGTGGACTAGGAATTCTCAGCACCAGCTCAGCAAGCTCCCAGGATCCTGCAAACTGATTCCACTTCAAAACTCCTTGGAAGTGTGCAGGGCAGTGGCTACAGCCTGCATGGCAGCGAAGGGTGCTATGAACCAGCGATGCGAAACAAAAGCTAAATACTAAATACTTAGGAAATGCACGCTGTTTTATTTGCACCGTTTAATTCTCATTTTACTGTCAAGAGGTATGTGTAATATGTGAGGAAGCTACTACGTCCATTTTAAAGAGGAAAGAAAAGAGGACTGAGGACAAGAGATGATCACTGTCACGAAGCTAGTTAATGTGCAGATTATATATTTTTCAAAAGGTCTAATAAACTAGGAAAGAAGCCTCTCTTCTCTCTCCCCCCCCCACCCCAAATATTCCAGCTTCCTATTGCCTGGGCTAAAGAAGGGCTCCTTCAGGCGTCCTGGGCCCCCAGAGAACCTGCTCATTCGCCCCACTGCTCCTCAGGTCTGGTCCTGGACTAAGAAGTACTTGCTCACTCTCTGCCTGGGCCCTTGAACATTATGGGGTGCGAGCTCCCCTCCGCAAGCATCAGCCACAATAGCCGATGGGGAGGCAGCAGTATTTTGACTCTTACACATTGTGGCTGCACAGGACACGGGGTGCACATTGGAATTCCTCTGGCTTGCAAAGTGGGAGAGGTCAGATCATTCACACCCTTCTCTCGTGCATTTGTTATCTGCGTTCACATTTCCTCCATATTAACTTTGCTCCACGCCCTCTCTTGGGACGCCAAAGCTCTTTCCAAAAGCTGAGGTTGAAGTTACTGAAATGCTAGGAATTTGAAGACTGAAAAAACCTTTCCTGTGGGGAGACAGAATTAGCATGGGGGTGGGGAAATGTCCTGTTTACCTGCCTGCTGTGTTGGGGGGTAGAAGCCTGTACAGCCCCGGTGTGGATTCAAGCCCCCTGGCGACCTGGACGTGGAGGCTCTTGGCTTGCCTCCCCTGCCCTGCAGAGCCTGCTCAGTGTAGGGTGACCATATTTGGGAAACCAAAAAAGAGGACACCCTGTGTATGTGTGTGTGGGGGGGAGTGGCTTTCCAGGGCTACTGGAAAGGACGTAATTCATCATTACCACCACCACCTTAAAGGCCCCAATTGGAGTGGAGGAGGGGAAAGTGTGTCATTCCCACCCTCCACTGCTCCAATCAGGCCCTTTTCTATAATGTCCAGGAATTGACTTGGCTCCAGAAAGCATGCCATTCCCTCCCACCATGCTAATGGCGGCCTTAAAGGGGAAAGTGTGTCTTTCCAGGACATTGTAGAAAATCACAGAAAATCCCCCCCCCCAACAGCCAGCATAGAACAAAAATCTGGACAAATCCCGGGAAATCCTGATAGTTGGTCACCCCAAGCAGCATAGTGCCGCCAACCGCACCCCCACCATGGCAGCCCCAGGGAACACTTTTCTCCAGTTTGTGCTGAGATTTGTGAGCCTTGGCCGGGGTGGGGGGATTTGCCAGCATCCCTGGGAGCTCCTGAGCTACCAGGGCTCCAGCTGCAGTGTGGGGAGAATGGGCATTCCAGCACTTGTGGGGGGGCATTCTCCACTCCTCTTCCTGGGCTCCTCCAAATCTGGGCTTGTGGGTCTATTAAACCACAGGAAATACCAATACTGCCTGGAACTCGTTTCTAGGCTGAGGGTCAGATAGTTAAGGCAGAAAAGTGGCCCGCATGGGCCCCTCCTCCTTCTGCACCTCCCCACGGGTTGGGGGGAGGAAAGGGCATAGGGTCAGACTGCTGCTAGCCGCAGTGCCTGCCTACCCTTAACCCTCACCGTAGCGGGAGGCATAGTCCGGCCGGGGAATCAGCAGGATCCTCTCGTAGGTCTTGCAGAGGCCCTTGACGTCAGCCACGTAGGGCTTGCTGGAGGTGCCCATCAGCAGCACCCGGTCCTCAGCCTTCAGGAGGTGCAGGGCCTTGGGCAGGTCCTTCTTGAGGCGTCTGGGGTCAAACTGTGGGGAGGGGGAGGAGGGGGAGCAACCACCACCACCACCACATCAGGCCAGAGATGGCTCAAGGGCTGTTCCTCTTGCTCGAGGATCCCAGCCTCTCATCCCCCTCCCTCGTCAGAGACCTTCTTGAAGTAGCTTTGTGAGCCAGCACATGCAGCAGCCATCCGGCGAACCCGAATTCTGCAGCCAATGCCGCTGTCTGCCATGGGAACAGACAGGAGCAGGGGAAGTGGCCCTTATACGGAGTCAGGCACTGGGACCATCTAGCACAGTATTGTCAACACTGACGGGCAGCAGTGGTTCTCCAGGGTTTCAGGCAGTAACTTTCCTGCCCTACGTGCAGCTGCTGGGGATCGAATATGTGACCTTCTGCATGCAGAGCAGGGCCTCTACCACTGAGCCATGGCCGATCCTGGGAAGGAAGGAACCCTGCCTGAAACCCTGGAGAGAGAGAGAGAGAGAGAGAGAGAGAGAGAGAGAGACAGAGACAGAGACAGAGACAGAGACAGAGACAGAGACAGACAGAGAGAGGCTCTGCTGCCAGTCCGTGTTGACAAGGCTGCGCCTGTTTAAGGATAAGGCAGCCTCCTCTGTCCCTGCCTGTTCCTCTTCCTACATCCTCACCCTGCCTTCATGTCAGAGCAAGCAGGTGGGGCTGTGCCCCCTCATGCCAGAGCCCTGCACTCTACCCTCCTCTGGCAAGAAGCCCTTCACTGGGCAGGGGAAGCGTCTCCCTCGGCACCCACCTCTTTCTCCTCTCGTGGGACCTTCTTGTAAAATGTCTTCTCAGCATTGCCCACCCAGATGACGGACGGCTGCAAGAGGCGGGCCACCTGAGGGGGGAAGGGGCCGAGAAGGGAAGCCTGAGCCCCAGGTAGGCGAAAGGGAGGGGGGAAACAGAGCAGCTCACCAAAGGCCCCCACCCATGGACAGCAATCCCACCGCCATGCCCTGTGCTGCCAGGGCTCAGCTCAGAAGGTGCCCACCAAGGCAGCTGCCAGGGCCAAGGGAGGCCATGGAGCACAGCTCGGCCTCCATTCCTCTGGGGGAATCCCTCATTTTGCGTCTGCAGTGGTCAAAAGCTCAGCAGCCTCTTTCTGGCTTAAAACGATGACCCGCGTGCCACCCTTGGGAGGGCCCGCAAAATTCAGGCACGGCTGACCCAGTTCTCGCAGGCAAGGCGCTCACTGCTCAGGGCCTGATTCTGCAGGAAGCAGACAGAACCCTGCAAGCCAAGCACTGGGCACCTAACAAGCTGCATCCATTTGCTTTATTTCCGAACCTCAATAGTTCTCATTCCCTGCAACATTCTCTCTTCCCCCCTGCACTACTGCTGAGTGTTGAAGAATGATTGGACAAGGAGGCGGCAATGGCGTTGAAAGGCAGGATCAAGATTCTGGGGGCAGGCACAGAGCCTGCAGCAGCACGGCTTCTGGGCCCAGTCCAAAGTGCAGGGATGGCTGTAAAGCCCTCAACAGCTTGGGGCCGGGCTACCCAAAGGGGAGAGTCTCCTCCTGTATGGATCTGCCAAAGCCCTGAAGTCGTCTCCAGAGGCCACCGGCTGATGTGGGTGGCTATTGGCTCGAGGAGGGCCGGTTCCGTGGGGCACCCAGAAAGGCTCACTTGGAGCTGGGCCTCGTGGCCTTTCCGGTGCCAGGGAAAGAAAGAAAGAAAGAAAGAAAGAAAGAAAGAAAGAAAGAAAGAAAGGAACAACCTTCTTTTCCCAGGCTTTGTAGTCCTTCGGATTGGTTTTTAAATGCACAGTTGTCACTTTCGATGTTAACGCCGCTGCTGGCTGTCACTCTTGTTTTATTCCGTTTAAAACTTTTAAAGGTTTGTATTTTATCATGTTGTACTTTGGCTTTTGAACTTTTGTGCACCGCACAGACAGCTTTGGCTATGAGGCGGCATAGAAATGGTGAATGGGACCCCCGCCTTCTCTCCCCAATGCTTGCTGCCCTTCTTCATCAAAGGTCTCTGAGCAGGATGCTTCCTTCCCTCCCAAACCCACCTTCTTCCCTGGCCAGATTCTACCCTTGCACAGGGAAGCTGTGGAAGGTGTGGCTATTTTGGCCTTGGCAAGTGCAAGCCTGGCTCTGGAGGAGCCGTGGTCAGACACCCCCTGGAGACACCCCCTGCCATCTCCTCCTTCTCCATGGGGTTCCAGGAGCCCCATGCTGGCCCTCCTCCCCGGCTTCCACAGATGTGGAGGGATGTCCACCCTTCCCAGCCAGACCCAGAGCCGGCGCTTTCCCTGAATCATGCCCCCTGGCCTGCCAGGCCTGTCGTACCTTGAGGACCAGGTGGACCATCATCTGGAGGCCGCTCTTGCCAGGATACTTGCCAACCAGGTTGTCCGGCGAGAGGTCAAAAAGGTTGGCGCCCGTCTCAGTGCACACAGCTTGCACTAGCATCTTCTTCCCAGTGCCTGCTGGACCGGCCAGGAGGAGGGACTTCACCAGGGGGGCCAACTCGTGCACAGACTGAGAGCCTGGGGGGGGGGGAGGGGGAGGGGAGAGAGAAGGGTCTCAGAGCCTTAGCAGCAGCAGGGAGGGAGGAAAAGGGGGGACAGAGAAGGGGCTCTTGAGGCAACCCCAAACTCGCAGTCCAGGAGGGAGCTTGGCCACCATCGTGGGACCCTACCCAGGCGTAGGATAGCATAGAGGGCAATGTTTTGCCGCACATCCAGCGTCGAGGGTACAGGCTCAATTTCTTGCTGGCGTAGGATGGTACCCAGGTAGCAATAGTCACCTAGCAGGAAAGGAAATGCAAGAGTGGCGGAGGCCCACCTGCCCTCGCCAGCATCAGGCTCCGGATCCCTGGGCAGACATGTCCAGGCAGCAGGGTCATCTACCCCCATGGGGGTGAGTGGGTAGGGGCTCCACTTACCAACACCCAAGGTCCCTTCCAGCACTAGGGCTATGGGCAATGACTCTCTGTACATGCTTAAAGGTACGAGTTCCAGCGCTGAGGGCTGTCACTTGAGAGAGGGTTTGAAGCTGAGCCTGGGTGATTATCCATTGCCCATTATCCCCCCCACCCCACAGCAAGGGCAACAGGGAGGAGCCCAAGAGAGGAAAGGCAGGAAAATGCCGGCTGCAGCCTCTGATGATGCATTTTTCCTAAATGGCTGTCCACATTGCAGGTCGCCACATCTCAAGAGGATACGGCAGAGCTGGAAAATGTGCAGAAAAGGACAACCCACATGACTATGGAGCTGGAGAAACAGCTCTTTGCAGAAAAGTTAGTGTTCAGAGCTCTTTAGCAAGTAAGGGGGGACATGACAGGAATCTGTCTCCAACCAGTGCCAGTTGGCAGAAGACTCGGGACAGACGAGAGAACATTCCCACCACAACTCACTGACAGAAGCCCCAGTCGCAAGGTGGAATTCTGGCCAGCAGGCGCAGGCAATGGAGGTTGGAGGGGTACAGAGCCATTTGCCACAGTAGCCAAAACCAGGCCATTTTAAGCTCAGGGACAGAATGCACCAGCAGGGTATCAGAGTCTCCACAAATTCCCCATGTTCTGAAGTCCTCACTCCACCTAGTTCCACCCTTAAAATGCTCTGCAAGCCAGCAGGGAGATTTCAACCCACGGATTAGCAACACAGGTTGCATCTCTTCTGTGCTTGGCTCAACACCTGCAGAGTGATGGAACTCCCAGGGCACAGGCAGCGTGCATTTGTTAGCGTTGTTACTGTTCACTGTTATCAAGAAGTTTTAGGAGATGCCCTTATAGGTCAAACCCTTCCACTCAAAGGTGGCTCTCCCTCCTATGAGCAAGACTGGGGGGGGGAGGGGAAGACCTGGGTCCCTCACTCACCTGAATACTCTGCGAGTTGCACCTTCTGGGGCTTTTTAATGATGCCTTGAAGCACCAGTTCCTCATAGAGAGAGTTAATGGTCCTGAAGGCAGACGTAAGGAGACCAGTGTCACCCCGATGGGCTCCCCAGCACAGGCCTAGGGACAAGCCCCAGGTGCCTGGCTGTGCAGAAGGGAAGGCGGAGTGAGGGTGAGAGGGCAGGCATGTGGGTCTCCCCGTTTTCCACCCGTGACGGGCAGCAGCAGCAGCAGCAGCAGCAAACTATGCCTGTGAGTGCCTGTGGCTTCCTGGCCTGCTGGTGGGCATCCGTGTTGGTAGCAGTGGTGAGGGGCATCTGTCTGGCCACTGTGGGGAACAGGACACTGCACTGCACGAAGCAAGCCTTGCAGAAGGAGGCCTCACGTGGCTCCTGCAAAGGGGACTCTGGACACACCAATCTTTTTTAGAGTCACCAAGCATGTAAGCAGAAGTGACCCAGGAGACATTATTTACTTGGGCTGCCAAAATGCTTCTGAGGCTTCCTGACAGGCGCACCAAAGGCTCCTGAGAAGAGGAGAGGTCTTCTCATGGGTAGGGGCCCAAAGCATCTTGCTGCGTGAGGCGGAATGGCAAATGGTGCCCCCCCCCCACCAACCCCAATGGAAGACTGGCAAATTTATTTTGGCATCTGAGGCAGAGAATCCCACAAGCGCTTCTCCGTGCGAGTCAAGATGCAATAAATTAAACAACCATTTGCTGCCCTTTCATGTTACCCAAAATCAGCTGCCTGAGGCAGCTGCCTCACTCTGCCTAATGGTAAGACCGCCCCTCTGCTTAAAGGATAGGAAGCAGAGACCAGAAATAGACAAGTCTCACGATGAAAAGGGATTAAAAGTGGAGTCCCTCAAGCTGCTCTGTTGGGACTGGTGCTTTTAAAGCCGCTCATACGTGATCTGGAATTCGGGGCGAGCAATGGGGTGGCCAACTTTGCTGACAGCACCACATTATTTTGGTTGATTCTGGCAAGGTTACCCTGAACTGGGCAAAAGTGCAATAAAATGGCAAATATGGTTAAATGGAAAGTGATACACATTGGGCAAATACTCCCTACTTCATGTATACATGGATGGGATCTGAGCGTGGCAGTGACTGGCCACGAGGAAGATATTGGGATTGTAACTCGGTGAAAATGTCAACCCCATGTATGGCAGCAGGGGATCATTAGGAAAGGAATAAAGAATAATACTGCCAATATCATACCATCTTTATACAAAATTATTGTGTGACCACATTTAGAATACTATGTACACCTCTGGTCACCACAGTGGCTCAAAAAGAATATCACAGAGCTGGAAAAGATGCAGAAGAGGGCAATCAAACTGGCCAAATTTCCCTGGGGCAACTCCCCTGCATCGCTTGCTTAGCTTAGGAAAAAGGTATGTGAGGGGAGACATGACAAAGGTGTCCAGAGTTATGCAGGTGTGGTGAAAGCGGACAGGGAAACATTTTTCTTCCTCTCACATTATTCTAGAACGCAGTGGGGTCGTCCCATGAAGCTGATGGGTAAGAGATTCAGGACAGGACTTCTTCGCACAGGGCAGAGTTAAACTATGGGATTCACTACCATAAGATGGAGTGACGGCCACCAATTCAGATAGCTTTAAAAGGGAGTTAGACAAATTCCGGGAGGAGGAGAAGGCCATCCATGGCTACTAATTGACCCCTGTGGAAACTGGGTGCTGAACTAGATAGACCATATACCAAGTGATGGTTCAGAGAAAGAAATCACCTCCACTTCACAAAATGATGACTAGGTTTCTGAGTTCCAGACACACAGGCAACAACATACACAGTGGAGGATGGAGGGGGAGGGGAGGGGAAGAGGGGGGAGGGGAGTACCTTTCTGGGGTCAGGTCCTTCTCCTTTTTGCCTTTCTTCCCTTTTTTCTGCTCCAAGGAAGTCAGAGAAAATTGTTTCTGAAAATCTGCGCTTTTGAATGGGGACAAAGGCTCTTCCCCGCAGGCCCTTTTGTGCCTCCCCCACCGCCCCCACTGACCTTGGCACTCTTCTTGTCCTTGTGGGGCTTGGCAGCTTTTGTTCCTTCCAGGTCCACAGCCAGCCTCAGATGCTGGAGCTCCGCACGCATCAGTTCGTCCACCTTACCAGGGCAAAGAGGGCAGGAAGCCTCAGAAAGGGGGCTGGGTGAGGGCCCAGCTGGCGTCTGAAGAGTCCCAGATGCTGTGCCTCCCCCCAGCACCCAGCACCCACCTGCAGTCGGATCTCCACCTCCACTTCCTTCCGCTTCTCGGCCTTGATGAGTTCTGCATCGTAACGCTGCTCAAAGTTGATGACCTCATCCCAGTCACTCCAGCAGCCTTGGGAAGGGGCACGGCTGATGTCACTCATGGGCCCCCCACATAGTCAGGGGGGCTGGCCTTGCTATGCCCATGTGGGGCATAGAGAGGAGCCCCCTCAGATGCCCATGGCTCAGTTGGCTGGCCTCTGGCAGAAAGCCCATGTGAGGATGGGCCACAGGTAGATGCCCCACTGGTACTGCAGGCAGGCAGGGCTCCCCTACAGCACAGGCATTCGCCCTGTGGCCTTGGACTGGTGACTCAGGAGCCGGAGAGATGAGGAGGCCCCTGAATCTGCTGCCTGTGCCACCCCCTCCTCAGCCTCCTCACCTGTGTACTGCAGAAAGCCCTGGTTGATGGCTGCCAGGAACTTGGAGGGGGAGAGCGTCAGACTTTCCTCTTCCTCCTGAGGAGAACCTCATGCCCCACAGGTTAGCTTACACCGAAGGACCAGCCCCTGCCCCCAAGGGCCGGCCAGTGCCTGGCTGCCTAGGCCCCCTCCCTGCCAGGACTGGCTTTGAAGCCCATGCTGCTGCATTGGACCCCCATGCTCAGGGACTGAGAGCCGGCCGCCAGTAGCAGCAGCCGTAGCAGCAGCCCAGACACCCTTTGTCCTCGTCCCACAGGGACTCAGGCGGGCACCTCACTCACCCCTCTCTTCTCCTTCCCTTTCTTGTCTTTCTCTGCCTCTTTCTTGTCTTTGCCCTTTTCCTTCCCTTTCTCCGCCTCCTCCTTCGTCTTCTTCTTCTTCTTAGTGTCTGCCTTGATCTCAGCCAAGTCTAACTCAGCCCTCACCTGGTGTGGAGAGAGGGGGTGTCCAAGAGGAATGAGCAGGGGGGGAGGGGGGAGAAGGCTATTCTAGGGCAGGGCTCGGGGTGCCCCCTCAAGGGACGGATCTCCCACAGGCAGAGGCCTGGGTCCCACGCACATGCTCCTTTCCCTGCCCCCCCCCCCCATACCTCTTCTGCTGTCTTTTGGGCAAAGAGGACTGCGCAGCCCCCAATCGCCTCCTCGGGGTAGTCTGGGAAGCGGCCAGTGAGGTCACTGCAGGAGGCAGGAAAAGGGCATCAGGGCAAGGCAAGCTGCCCAGAGGGGGAAACCTCCTGCCCCCTCCGCCCCCCTCCGCGGGCGGCCGGGCGGCCAGGGGAGGCATTCAGGGCGAGCTCGGCTGCACCGTGAGGGGAAAAGACCCGCCGGATTCAGCAGGGCTTCCTCCCAGGCAAGCGGACTGCGCGCTCCCTGCCCTGCCGGAGCCTCTTCGCCCGCAGCCCCGCAGGACTCTCCCCGGGGCCTGGGCGAGGCGAGGCGCTGCTGCCTGTCCCGGGCGCGCTGCTCACTGGCACTCGATGAACCACTGGCGCAGCTGCTCCTTCAACCCCTCGCGCATGCTCGGTCCCTCCACCTCGTAGAGGGTGTCACGGATGCGGTCCAGGGCATCCCGGTACTCGACTTCGTAGTCCGCCTGGCGCATGCGTCGCAGCTCTTCGCCAAGCTGCGCCCGAATCATGGCCGGGGAGGGGCTCGTCGCGTGTGGCTCCAGCTCCTGGGGGGGGAGGGGAGGCGGCCAGGGGGTCAGCGGCCGGGGCGGGCGGACTGACCAAGCGGGCGCCGGTGTTCGTCCCACCGGGACACGCGGCCGGCCCCCGAGCCCCACGCCGAGCCGCGGGGCGGGCGGGCGAGAGGCAGGCGAGGCCATTAGGAGAAATGGAGTTTGGAGTCGAGCGCGGCGGTGTAAATTAGCCCGTAATGAGTTTGTAATATGCCCGCGCGGCGCTTCCCTGCCCGGCAGCGGCCGCAGCGCGCAGGCACTTTCCCGCCTCATTGCCCCGCAAATGGATTTTAAATATCATTCCGAGGACACAATTATTTAAAACGCTGAACTAAACACTCGCTAATGGCGGGGAGGAAGCCGCCGCCGCCGCGGGACCCGACGCCCCCTTCCCGGCCTGGCCCAGGAGGCGAGCGGGACCGAGGCCGCCACCGCCTGGCCCGATACGTGCCCTGGGCGAAGCTGCGGCCCTTCGGGGCTTCCTCGGCGGCTGCGTCCGGGCCTCTTGTCGGGCTCGCGGGCGGGAGCGGCGCTTCGGATGGCGGGGCGGCTGTCCGGGCCCCTCCTAGGCAGCGTTAGCCGCGCCGCCGTGTCTCCGGCTTTCGGCCGCCGAGGCGGAGCGGCTCCACACGGAGGCGGCCCACGCTTCCCAGCTGAGCTCCGCTGCGGAGGAGGGCGAGGCAGCCTGGCCGTGGTTACAAACGGGCGACGTCCCTTGGGTGTCACCTCGCCCGCCTCCCCGGGCAGGGAGCGGGCGAGGCTGGCGGATGGGCTCTGCGAGAGCGGAGGACTTGCCGTGAGCTAGGGCGCTTCCCTCGGGCCCGCCGTTGTCCCTTCCGCCGCCCACCCAAGGCCATCCACGGGCGGCCACTTCTAAAGCAGCCACCAGAGCGCCTCCTTATGCCGCCGGTCCGCTCGCTCGCCGCCACCTGCGCTGGTGGTGTTGCCTTCCCTGCCCTGCCCTCCCGACCCGTCTGGACAGGTGCTGCCCGGTGCCAACGCCGGGGGCATCCTTGCCTCCCCGCGCTGCCAGGGTAAGATCGGGCTCGAGGTGCAGAAGGCCCGGGCAGCTTCGATCCAAGGCCAAAGGGGCGCTGGCTTGGCCAGGTATGTGGGGGGGGGGGGGGAACCTGAGGGCCGCCTGATGACGGTAAGAACGACCAATCCCATCATGGTTTCCCACTGGCCAGGCCTGTCGGGAATTGTAGGCCTGCAAGTTCCCCACCCAGGGTCTATGTCTCCCCCACGAGGGCGTGGGGCAGCGTCGGGTGGATCCAGCCAAAGCAAGGGGCTGGGGGCTTACCATGCCAATGAACATCATCTCCATCTGACGCACTACCTTGGTGAGTCTTCGCTGCATGCATCCTTTCCAGATCTGGGGGTGGATGGTGGGGTAGAGGTCCAAGTCAGTTTGGGCCACATTCAACAAGGCAAGTGTCAGAACGGGGCACCAGCCCAGAGACCCAGTTCCACAAACCATTCCTAGTCCCACCCTCACTGCCATTAAACCACTATTTTATTCATTTACATATGTTTAATATACATTTATAGTTGGCTTTTTTTTTCCTTCCAAGGAGACTTACACGATCCTCCACCTGTCTGCTATATCCTTGCAACAACCCTGTGAGGTAGGTTAGGCCAAGAGTCCATGACTGGCCCAAAGTCATCCAGTGAGCTTCATGGCTGAGTGGGGACGAGAACCCGGATCTCCCGAGTCCCAGCCCAACACTGCAGCTGCTACTCTGCGCTGGGGCTCCAGGCGCCCTCACCTGCGACATGAGACTGCTGCCAGCCCCCGGGACCCATGCGCTCTCCTTCCCCGGCAGAGCCAGAAACCATCGTAAGGGTCACCTCAGAGTCTCTCTCTGTTATTCAGCACACATCTTCACTACAAATGGAAGCTAGGAGAAATAGGCACATGATGCTGGGAGATGGGATTGATGCCGGTGTTTAGGCAACCAGCACCTACGGCGCTATAAGTGTGTGGTGAATCCAAACAGGTCAGTTCCCAAGCTAAATTTGAAACTCTGTAACCTAAGTGGGGGGGGGGGGGAAGGCGGGAATTGATTATTTATTTAAAACATCTCTTGGTCACCTTTCAGGGCAGAAACCCTCCTAAAGCAACTTTCAGCAATAAAATACATAAAACAGTTAAAATATTAAAAGCGAGAAAAACATAAAGCACATTAAAATGGCAATAAAGCAGAAATACAACCAACAGCAATAACAGTCATATCAAGAGAAGGCCACGACAACATGTTTTCAAGGCCTTAAATGTCTGCAATGGCAGCATAGTGGACCTCCGATGACAACTCATTCTAAAAGTGTGGAGCCACTGCAGAGAAGGCCCTCTCCCATGTGGACACCCACCTAACTGCTCTCATTCATGGGCAAATGAGAAGGGTGTTGTTTCCTGATCTTAAAGTGTGAGCAGGCTGATATGGGTGAAGGTGGTCCTTCAAGTATCTTGGCACCAAACCGTTTAAAGGTCAAAACCAGCACTTTGAATTGGGCTTGGAAAAACACAGGAACCCAGTGCAGCTGGTGCAGAATAGGTATCATGTGGTCAGATCGCCTGGCCTCACCAAGACTTGGGTGGCCACATTCTGCACCAGCTGAAGTTTCCAAACAGTCTTCAACGACAGCCCCACACACGGCACACAACCGTAGTCTGACCTGGATGTGACTAGTGCATGGATAACTCAGGCAAGGTCTATCATCTCCAGATAGGGCCTCAGCTGGCCCTTTCCTAGACACTGCAGCTGCCTGGGCTTCCCCAGTTAGCTCAGAGTCCAGGGGGACTGCCAGACTGGGTACTTGGTCTTTTAGGGGGAATGTAACCCCACCTAAGGCCAGTTGTAGACCTCCATCTGATGTAGTTGGCATCCCAACCCACAGTACCTCCATCTTGTCTGGATTAAGTTTCGGCTTGTTTGCCCTCATCCATCCCAAAACAGCCTCCAGCCACTGGTTCAAGAGTTCCGCAGCCTCTCTGGGATGTGCAGATGGGAACGAGAAGTAGAGCTGAGTATCACCCACATACTGATGGCATTTCAGCCCAAAACTGGATAACTTCCCCTGAGATGAGTGTCTGCTTCTCACTCCATCACCAGCTCAAGAGAGAATAACTTTAAAGGACAGAGACCCCACTCAGTGATAGATTTGCAAATCTTTACCAAGTGTTTTTTGTCTTCAAGATTTAAGGCAGGTGGGTAGTGGCCCTTGAAACTTCACTCAAGACTTCACTCAAGACTAACAACACGAATATCGTATCAAAGAATACATTTTTATTGCCCAAAGTGTAAGAGAATAACAGGCTTTAGATAAGGTGAAGCAAAGCACAAACATTCCTAAATACACACAAGTTATAATCACTAAAAGTACAATGAAGATAGTGGCAAGCTTACTGGTCACATAGTCAAACCTCGGTTCCTCTCAATCTAACAGTCAATAGCAAAGGTTCCTATTTGCTTAAATGGATGGCATGGTGGGTGAAGCCAGCCTTAGTGTGCATAACGAGTTTCTCATTCTCTTAGGATCTCTCTTGTACACTGACGAAACCTTGGCCAGTAACCTCCTGTTTAGTTTTGAACCTGGTCCTGCCACCATGCCCATTTTCCTCCATGTAACCAGGTCTGCCAATGATACCAGTAACCCCCAGATGGAGGTCTCCCTGCTAAGTCAATCTACGTCCTGCTTCTAGCACTTGGCCGACCCGTTTGTGGCCGCCTCCCGGCATTTCCAAGAATATATTCCATTACTCATAGTTCTCTCACAACCAGTCACACCTACAAGAGACAATACATTCTTATCAATTCTACACATTGCAATGCACATTTCGCTATACCCCCAGCATTTCACGTACAGCTTAAAAAGCGTGAGAGTGTGTGTGTGTGTGTGTGTGTGTGTGGCAACATAGAACCTTGTGGCAACCTACAGGGGTGGAACAGAAGTCCCCCAGCACCACCTTCTAAGGGCGCTCCTCCAGGAAGGCCATTTTAAAACCGTGCTTCCCAAGCCTTATCTGGACAAACCAGCCAAAAGGATTCCATGGTCAATGGTACTGAAAGATGCTGAGAGGTCCAGAAGAACCAACAGGGTTGTCCCCTAACCCCATCCATTCTCCAGCATAAGCCATCAACCAGGGCAGCCAAGGGTGGTTCTGTCCCATAATCAGGCCTGAAATCTGATTGGAATGGATCTAGGTAATCAGTTTAATCCAAAACAGCTTGGAGTTGGCCAAGAATGACAAATTTGACAAGGGTGGCAGTTCTCTGAACCATAGGATCTAAATGTGGTTTCTTCAACAAGGGTCTCACTGGACCTCGAGGCATTTACCACCTTGGAGGTTCAGATATCCAACCCAGCTCTGGCAGATTTCACAAGCCAGGATGGACAAGGATCTCAAGGGCAAGTAGTAGGCTTCAGTCCTCCAAGCAGGTTGTCTACATCCTCAGGTTGCACAAGCTGAAAGGTATCTATAACATGGCTAGATGGTGCACTAGCCTCGCCCATAACAGGCTCTGTCAAAACAATGGCATCCAAGTCGGCACAAATCCATTGATGAAACCCATTGTTTTGTTTTTCCTGTTTGTCAAGTAGAGTCATGACAGGGGGGCAGAACACATTATAATCTGCAAGATGTAAGCTGGTCATTTAAGTCTTATTGATTCCAAGAGATTAACTCTTAAGTAGCACTAGAATCATAGAATAGGATCTGGATCCACCCAACAGGTGCCCAGGGATTTGCTTCAAACTTGTTAAATTATTGGTTACTTGATTAGGAGTGTAAATATTATTGGATTACATAGTTTGGAGTTCAGCGTGAGGGCAATCATTTCATAATTTATGGTCCATTAGTTAATTCTGAATAGTTTTAGAATACGGGGCCAGATCTGTCTTACACTCTAAACATAAGTGTGGCACAAAATGTGTTATGCGCCATGTGTGAACAACACTAAAATCCAAAATTTTCTGAAGTTTGTTGGGTAACAACCCACAGATTAGGCTGGCAAGAGCAGCCATGATCTGGGGGAATGTCCACTGAGCAACTGTTCCAGAGCTCAGTTCCAGCACCAATAAACATGGCTGGGGAAGGGTCAGGCGGGCCCTTGGAAGGCCCGCCCAGAGGTTTCTGATTCCTCTTCCAGCTGCATGTCTGGATGCCGTCTCTGGCTCGTGTCTAATGCCACGTAGAATCCCGAGATGCAAATGCACCGGTCTGGATTTTGGTGTACACCAACATGTCCGTGTAATGCAGCTTCTTAGCCACCCTAGCTGGGAATGGCGGAAGCTGGCGGTCCCCAGCCTGGGGTTGGTGGGTCCCTCCTCTTTCCCAATATGCAGGTTTCCACCTGCACAGACCTGCACAGTGGCTGAGGGACCCCAGCTCTATTCCCATCCGAAATGTGATGCCCCACTAGCACTAGCAGCTCCACCAGTCTGCCAAGCCTTGGTGGTAGGTAGGTAATTTGGTGATATCTTAAAGAAAAAGACACCTTTTGGGGAATGGAGGCTTTTGCAGAATGGAGTTTTTTTGCAGCTTCCTCAGCTCAACGCAGAAGACATTATCCTCCTGTGGGACAGGTCTATATGGGTACAGAGGTGGAGAGAAAACGTGGAAACAGTGGGCCCAGATGTGAGAGATCCAAGCCAGTCTGTGACACACCTGACCCACTGCAGCTCCTGTCCCAAGAAGCCTGCTCCAGTTTTAGGGAAGGTCATATTGCTTCTTCTTTGAGAGCCACACAGTGAGATGTCCTCAGCCAGGGCTGTTCAGGCAAAGCAACAGATGTGCAAAGGCCCTTAGACTCACAGGATCAGGGCTGAGAGGGACCACAAAGGCCCCCTAGGAGCCCCCCTGCCAGAGCAGGAACTCTGTTACTACAGCAACCCTGCCAGGTGGCCACGGAGCTGCTCTCTGCATAAAAAAAACCCTGAAGAAGGAAACGTCAGTCGCTCACCACTGCCGCCGCCTCCTGAGCCGAGGCGGTCTTCCCACAGAGACATTTGGGGCAGAAGCCACAAGTTCTCCTCAGGCAGCCCCTTCGTCTACTGGTGGCTTGGGAAGACAAACGTCTTCCTGCCCTCAACTCCCAGGACAACAGTGGCAGGATCCCCGATTCCAGGAAAGGAGGCGTTGAAGATCCACAGCGAACAGAAATGGCAACCCAAGCCTGGCATGACCTGGAGCTCACCCATGAATTGCCCTCCGAGAGGCAGGAGCCAAGCAATTGTCAGCCCTGCAACTTGCCCGTCTCCTACAGAGAAGAGCTGCAGCTAGAAGGTGAAGGTCAAGGCAGCTGCTGGAAAGGGTCAGGAGATGGGCCATGAAGCAGGTCCTGTCCAGTGGGCAGTGGGGCTGATGAACCCCGCCCCCTTAACCCAGGATTTGCCCCTCTCCCTGAGGGTGCCTGAAGGCAGAACTTGAACAGAGTCATGCCAGAGTCCCAGGAGAGGTGGGGTGAGTGGGGGTGGCAGTTCCTCCTTTCCCAGGGGCCAGAAAAACTCTGTGATTTGGCACCTCTCTAATACCATCAGCCCAGAGCTACAATGCCCCTGCTCCTCACTCACCTTCTGGATGCAGGTGGCAGCCATCTCTCGGTTGGGCTCAGAAATGCCGCTTTCCCGCACCTTCCTCTCACGCTCCTCGTCCCTCCGGATTTCCCACATGAAGCGGGCCCGCAGGCGGCCTTGGCGCATCCGCTCAGCCATCTGGATCAGCCTCACCGCATCCTCCCGGGGCATGAAAATCCGTGGTGGCTGGGGAAAGACAGCCCTTTCAGCAGGGGTGTGGCTGGAGCCCTCGTGGCTGCCCTGATCAGCAGCGCCACAGGAACCCACGAGTGGAGCAGCCTGCCCACATGGGCAGTGCCTGGGATGGGCCTGGCCTGGCAACCTGGACAATGAACCCGATCCCCGTGGGGTGGGGGTTGAAGCTAAAAGAGTCTCTTCTTCAGCCTCTCAGCAGGCCTGCCTTCTGGAAGGGTCATTGCTGCATGGCCTGTGCAGCCCCAGCCCGGAGGAGAGGAGTGTGGGGACAGAGCTGAGGAAGACGGAGGAGGCTGCAGGCCAAGCAACTTCCCAAGCACTGCAGCAGCATGGCCCTAGCCTGGCCCGCCAGATCCTGCCCCCCCCTGTCCCCGGTGGGACAGAAGCAAGACACTCACCATCATGGCCATGCTGGGCCCCACGCGTGTGAGGAGCCCCGCCAGCACCTCCTGCCGCTCCTGGAGGACCTTGGCACGCTCGGTCAGGAAGTACTTGGGAATGGGCACCTCCAAATCCACCTGGGAAGATGAGGGGACGGGGTTGGTGATTGCCCCCTTGCTCATCCGGGCCCCAGATGGAGCACAGGCTGACACAGACCCACTCTGGATGGGGCCTCCCTTTCACTCAACTACAGGGGGTGGAGCCAAGGCCGTGGGTAGCAACCCAGGCAGGTCTGAAAAGCCCCCCCCCCCCATGTGGATGCCAGCTGTTATTTGATCTGATTCAAACCCCTCCTTCAACAGGTTCCCAGGAAGGCTTACATTGAAATCCAAACACTTAAACCCCACAGTAGAAATGAGTGGCATAAAAGCAGCCAGCAGAACTAAAAATAAATAGCAAGCCACACAAAGGCAATGCACAGAGGATTAAAAAGCCTGGGGAAATGAAATGGCATTTGCCTGCCTGGGACTTGCTCAATGGCATCAAGGCAGGTGCCCGGTGTGCCTCTCTTGGGAGAGCGTTAACTGCCAGGCCTCGACAGTGTGGTGGGGGATGAGCCCAAAGAAAGGCCTTTGTGGAAGAACCAACCACACCCTCTCTCAGAGAAGCAATTCCTACTCCTTGGACTGAGCCAGACTCAGTCCTGTCCTGCTGCTGGATGCAATGAGCCGGATTTGAAGAGTCCCTGCCCTGCCCAGGAAAGCTCTGCTGAGCAACACACACACACACGAGTGCAATGGGGCCTTCGCCTCTGCCGTCATCACTGCCACCCAATCAGCTCAATCATTACTTTTTGTTAAAAGTTTGGTCCAGCTCTGAGCAAGTCTTACTCCACTGGCATTCTAGCCCACCTCCCTACTGCTTTGTTGCCCTCAGCTCTCCACCCTGAAAAGTACCCCCCCCCCCCACTGAAGAGGGGAAAGGCCTCTGCAAGAAAGTCTCAACAACTACAGGGGTCATTTGACCATGGTAAGGGGCTTAAGAAACACTCTCCTACCCTCAGACCACCATCCTCCTGCTCAGTTGAGAAGACCAAGTCAAGCTCATCCTGCCACAGGGGCTGGGCTGGCCATAGACCGCAACAGCTGCATGGGTGGTACAGCAGTCACAAAACCATAAAATAGTAGAGTCAGAACGGGCCTATGAGGCCATCGAGTCCAACCCCCTGCTCAGTGCAGGAATCCACCTTAAAGCATCCCTGACAGATGGTTATCCAGCTTCCTCTTGAAGGCCTCTAGTGTGGGAGAGCCCACAACCTCCCTAGGTCATTGGCTCCATTGTCGTACTGCTCTAACAGTCAGGAAGTTTTTCCTGATGTCCAAACTTGAGCCCATTATTCCATGTCCTGCATTCTGGGCTGATCGAGAAGAGATCCTGGCCCTCCTCCGTGTGACAACCTTTCAAGTATTTGAGGAGTGCTACCATATCTCCCCTCAATCTTCTCTTCTCCAGGTTAAACATGCCCAGTTCTTTCAGTCTCTCCTCATAGGGCTTTGTTTCCAGACCCCTGGTTATCCTCGTTGCCCTCCTCTGAACACGCTACAGCTTGTCTGCATCCTTCTTGAAGTGTGGTGCCCGGAACTGGATGCAATACTCAAGATGGGGCCTAACCAGTGCCGAATAGAGGGGAACCAGTACCTTGCATGATTGGGAAGCTATACTTCTATTAATGCAGCCTAAAATAGCATTTGCTTTTTTTGCAGCCACATCACACTGTTGGCTCATTTTCAGCTTGTGATGTACAACAATTCCAAGATCCTTCTCACTTGTCATATTGCTGAGCCAAGTATCCCCCATCTTGTAACTGTGCATTTGGTTTCTTTTTCCTAAGTGTAGAACTTGGCATTCATCCCTATTAAATGTCATTCTGTTGTTTTCAGCTCAGCGCTCCAGTCTATCAAGATCACTTTGGAGTTTGTTTCTGTCTTCTAGGGTATTAGCGATCCAGCCCAATTTTGTGTCATGAAGTCCTGACCCATTCCAGGAAAAGAAGGGGCCTCCTTTCCTCTTTCAGGCAGGGGATGCGGACACCCTCGGAGACCCTATTTGGGACTCGGTGGCACCAGGGAGTCCAGGACAAGTTGGGAGGGTTAACAAGGTGAGCATGGAATGGGGAGGGGAGGGGCATAAGCGGCCCCATTGCCCTTCCCCACACCACCACATCCTCCATTCCTCACAGCTGTCAAAATAGAGGCACACCTTCAAGGGAAGTCCCCTCTCCTGGCCTGTGACCATTGTGGACTCTTTTCCCAGCTTTGCTGCACCGCCCTGAGGACTGGCACCCTACCTTTCGGCTTTAGCGCAAGCAGAGATTTCCATACGGTCAGACCCCCAAGCTGCAGAGAACATGACCTCCTCTGGGTCGCTCCTCCCTACACTCCGTCTGTTTCCTGGCTTCCACCAAGAAGGACAGCAAGGCGGAGAAGAGGGTGAGGCCGAGAGCAAGGCCAGCTTCCCCCCCCCACCCCCCCACTCCCCCACTCCCGACAGCTAGACACTGACCGGCGTCAGCTTGAGCTCCTCCAGCACATGGTCCATGTAGTGGTACTCGGAGACATCCAGCTCCACCAGCTCCTGCTTCAGCTCCAGGATGCGGCCCAGCACCCCATCGAGCAGGCGCCGCAGCACCACACGCTTCTGTGGGTGGACCACCTGGTCGTAGCAGGCCTCGAGGCGCCGCGCAGTCTGCACGTAGCGCAGGAAGAGGGTGGCCACCATGTGGTAGAAGGCAGGCCGGCTCCGCTCGGGCTTGGCTGGCTGGCTGGGCAGCTCCTGGGCCAGGAGCTCCTTCAGGATCAGCCGTGACTCCTGCCACAGTTTCCCGTATGTGCTGCGGGTAGAGGAGGCAGAGGCCTGAGCGCAGGGACCACAGCTCAGCGGCAGAGCCCCTGCTTTGCATGCCAGTCGTCCCCGGTTTGATCTCCGGCAGCATCTCCAGGCAGGACGAATAAAGGGTCTCGCCTGCAACCCTGTGGGGAGGAGAGCTGCTACTGCCACTCCGGGGCTAGATGCACTGGGAGTGGGGGGCTCCTGGCTTTTGATGTCCTTCTGACGGAGGTGGGGGGCGCCAGCCAGACCGCCTCTGCAGCCAAGAAGGCTCAGGCCCCTCCTCCGCGGGCTCCCGGCTCACCAAAGGGCTCCTGGGGCCCACCCTGCCTTGCGTTGGTTCTCGAACCAATGTCAACCGGGAGAGGGAATCCACGCCTAGCAAAATCAGGCAGGCCCTGACGCGCGCACCAGAGGAAGGGCGTAAGGCAAAACGGGGAGGGGGGAGGCTGTCCCCCTACGGAGGCATCAGATGCGCTTGGCTCCCTCAGAAAAAGCCCCGGAGCGCTCTTGTCCCCTGCGCCCCCGGCTCCTCGGGCGAAGCCTCCTCTGGCTGCCAAGGCCTGCGTTGACCTGCTATCGACCCACGCTACTCTCCATCCGCCCCTTTCACGGAGGCGGAAGCAGCGCTCGAGCAGGCACACTCGTAGCCGCGCCCCCATCCCCGGGATCCTGTACGGCACCCAGCACCCTCTGGAGGTCTTGGAAAGGACAGAGCGCGCCCCTCCGCCGCCGGCCGAGGGCTGCGGGCGTCTCCCTCCGTCCCTCGTGACTAGGAGGGGGGTGAGGAGGAGGCGGCCGAGGCGGGCGCTGCGTTCGCAAGAGACACCCCATCCCTCGCCCGCCCGCCCGCCCACCTGCTGGCCATGGCGCCCGCGCTTCTCCCGCCGCTCGAGTGGACCACGTGCAAAGTGCCTCGGAGGTGGAAGCCCAGGCCCCGCCCACCATTGTCCCCGCCAGTTCACATAGAACCCGAGGCACGGGAAGCGCCGGATGGCCAGGCCCACCTCGCCGGGGTGGCCGGGAGCCTACGCGCGGCCCCAGGCAGGCGGAGGCGCTCGGCGCTAGCGAAGGGAGGCCGCTCCTTTGAAGGGCGGGCCAAGGGCAGCCCCCCACCCCACTGCCGCCGCTCCCTTCTTCCTCTCGCCCGCCCGCCCGCCCCGGGGTCGCTTGGCCTCGGGGGCCGCGTGCTGGGCCAGCTCGCCCGACCGGCCGGAGGTCCTCTGCACCGAGCCCTCTGCTCGAAGAGGTCGTGGGCGGACGCGCTCGGGATGCTCGCGGCCGTCGAGGAGATGCCCGTGTTGGAGTGAACCTGCGGGATGGACACGCGCAGCGCTGCTGCTTGCCCAGCCGCAGCCACCTTGGTTGGCGACGAAGCCTTCCAAGGCAGGCAGAGCCCGCTGCTAACACGCATGCAATAGTGGTGGCGGCGGCACGTGTGAACGGGTGGTGCGCGCTCTGCCGCAGGACCATTTTATTCCCAGGTAGGTAGAGCGAGTCTGATAAGCCAGGAAGTGCCGACGACAGGGGCAAGACGCCAGCGAGCCAGCCAAGGCCCCAGATATGCCCCTCAAGTCGGTATAGTACCCGCTTGGGGATCAAGTTCACACGTGCTGTCCTGGATAGTCGCCCCGGAAGGAGCAGGTGCCACCAAGGCGCGTCTGTGCAGCGGGGGTGGGTAGGTGGGTTGTTTGCTACGGCCCAAAGCGGCCGGCTGGGGAGGGGCGGGCGCTGGCGGACGATGCCAGGGCTTGTGCGTCCCTACGGCTGGTCTCCGCCTGCGCGCTGCGACAGACCGGCAGCCACAACCCGTGCCGGGTATCCTGGCGCACGCCTGTCAGCTGCAGGAGCAGCCCTGGGCGGCCGCTGCGTGACTTCCAGGCCCGGTTCATGTGGCCGCTTCAGGTCGAGGCTGAAGGAAGTTCCTGGGCGAGCACCCCCTCCCCCGAGCGTCTCCATGCCACTTCACAGCCCGTCGGCCTGCTTTCCTGTCGCCCCCACCTCCCACGGCCTTACCTGCTTCAGCCCAGTGGGTCTCCCTGCGGCGCACTTTGCATGTGGCTTCCTTGCCCCGGCGCAGGGGAGCCCTGTTTCTCGGTCCCTTCGCCAGCCGCGCCGCCCTAGGGTCTCTTACAGGGAGGCAAAGAGTCAGTCACTCGCCTGCCTGTTGGGAACACCTGCTGCTTTTCAGGTCTAAGGGGCCCCAGGTGTGGGGCCGGCCCCTTAGCAGCCGCCCCTGTGATAGACGCTGAAGGAATTTCAACTTGGAGAAAGTAATGTCTCCTTAAGGTGTCTGTGTGTCTGCATTTGTCTCTGTGTAATGGAAGGGGTTAACTTTACTACCTGTCAGGATTAATTAATGGCTATGCCATAAAGAGGACAAAGAGAAGAGTTTTGAAGCCAATGAAACATCGAGTGTGGTCAGCGTGACTGGCACATAGCCAATTAGATGAAGTAGATCCTATAACTTACTCATATATGCATATCTTATCTATGCACTTGAAATATAATCCCTTGAGCACAAACCTATTATGGTCAGTGTTATTAGACTGTAGAGGTGTTTGACCAATGAAAATGTTTTTTACTTCTGTGATCAAAGTTTATATAAGTGTGTGAAATCCTTTGTTCGCTGGACTCTTGATTTGCTGCGGCCGAGGTCCCTTTCACTGCAGTGAAATCATTAAAAGGTTAAATTGAATTCTCCAGTCTCTGGATCTTTATTGGGTAAGAGATCCCAGAGGCTATAAACCTCCTTCCCGTTGAGGGACAACAAATTGGCGAGCGTCAGCCAGGAGGCGAAGTGCAGCCTGGCCCTGATCCATACTCGCGCGGTGCCCTTTCCAGGAGCGACAATCGTGGCCTGCGCGCCCTGGAATGTTTTTATCCGGGGGCCACATTCTCTCTCTGGTTCGGGCGACGCAGTGGAGCGGAGCAGGAACACGCTGGGAGAATTAATTTAACCAGAAGAGGGAAGAGGGAAGCCTTCGAAACTGGTGAGTGTCCCATTCATTTTGGAGTAAGACAAGCAACTGTAACAGATTTCACTGTGTTGATGCTATAGGGAAAAGGACGGGTTTGAGTCCCCCCTTCTTCACCTTTAACCGGGCTGTGGGAAAGAGCCGGAGCAGAGCAGGAAACCGCGTAGACGCTGGAGGCAGAGGAGGGGGCACTGGTTCGAGTCCGGGGTTGCCCCTCCCATTAGTAGAGGGAAAGATACAGTCTCCAGCCGAGCGGCGGTTGCAAGTGGGAAAGGAAGCAAACAATGGGAACTTCTCAATCGAAGGCTCCCCTCACGACACCCCTCGGTTGTGTGTTAAAAAAAATTGGACTATATTTGGAGTGCTCCTATGTCAAAAAAAGCAGATGAATTTTTTGTGTACAAAGGTCTGGCCGAAATACCATTTGCCAGAGGGAAAAGTTTGGCCAGTCCATGGCAGTTTGAATTATGATGTGATTTTGCAATTGAGTCTGTATTGTGAGAGGGAGGAAAAATGGTGTGAGCTCCCATACGTTTGAGCTTTTATCTCTTTGTTCCAAAATGAATCAGCCCAGAAATCATGTGGGCTGAAAGGGGGGTCTGGATTACTGACTTTGCAAAATGCGGGGAGGGTAGAGAAGGAGAAAAAGCATTTGGTCGTGCAGCAAGAAGAAGAAGATGTAACTTTTTTAATGCCTCCACCCACCGCCCCCGCTCCTCTCCCTCCCCCTCCCCTCTCTCGTCCAGCTTCTCCTCCCCCTTGTGGTAATCATGTGAACCCTGCGTCACAGAAGTTGGAGCAGATGAGAGACGCGCAGCTCTCTGAGCCGGCTGCTGTCTCCCCATCTTCTCCAACTTCAGGATTAACGGATGAGTTAATGATGAATTTGGAAGGGTTGCAAAGAATTGCACGTGAGTTAGGGGAGGCTCTGACTCCCAAGAAAGAGGCTTGGAATAGGATGACTCAAAGATTGGGAGATGCACGCCTTGTTTCAGCTGGTGTCAGAAGTAAAGACACTGAGAAGAATGTAGTGCTGGTTCCTTTAAGACAGGCCGTAGGTCCAACAGGAGAAGCACTTTTTCTTCATGTTCCTTTCTCCACAAATGATTTTCTCAAATTGGAAAATGTCTGTTGGCCCCTTTCGCCAAAATCCCCATGGAATGGAACAGCTGTTTAGCACGATATTTCTCACGCATGAGCCAAATTGGCCAGACGTGCAGGCTTTGTTAACAACGCTACTCGCACCAGAGGAGGCTGGTTTTGGAGAAAGCGCGCGCTATAAGTTTGGTCCGCCACCCACAGGGAAATCAAAATGATTTGTGCCCAAGGGAGAATCCAAACTGGGACCCCAATGACCAAGTCGGTCAAGAGAGGCTTAATAATTATAGAGGACTGATATTGGCTGCACTTAAAGAGGCAATCCCAAAGCAGAAAAATCTGTCCAAGCTATATGAAGTACGCCAGGGGCCAGAAGAGGATCCATCTGCCTTTTATGAGAGATTGTGTGACACAGCCAGGCGGTGGACGGACTTAGATCCAGAACAACAGGAGAACCATAGGCTTTTTGTAACGCTTTTTGTGGGATAGGCCAGTCAGGACATTAGACGAAAACTGCAAAAATTGGAAGGTGTGGCAGGCATGAACATAAGTCAAGTCATAGAAGTGGCTTATAAGGTCTTTTCCAATAGAGAGCAGGTCAAAAGTGAGAAAGAAGATAAGCAGGTGAAAATGCAAGCATCGCTTTTAGCAGTTGACCTTGTTGAACAGAGAGGAAGAGGAAGAGGCAGAGGGGCGTCTCGTGCGCGGAGAGGAAGAGGACGGAATGTCAGATTAGGGCGCGATGAGAACGAAAGGAAGAGAATGTCATGGCTTTGAACGAGTCTGATCAGGAATGACTGGAAAAGAAAGAGAATGAGAAACGAATATATGCCTCCGCCCGTGAGCCCTTGGTCAGAATGCAAGTGGGCCAAGAGCTTATAGATTTCTTATTGGACTGTGGTGCTACACATTCTGTGCTGACTAACTTTAAAGGACCTTTGTCTAAAGTAAAAGTTCCCATCATAGGAGCTACTGGAAGGCGAATGCTTCGCCCATTTGCAGCCCCAATGGAGTGTAAAATTGGAGGGACCACACTCTCCCATTCATTTCTGTATGTGCCTGAATGCCCCCTACCATTGTTTGGGAGAGACTTGCTGTGTAAACTGCAGGCTCAACTGAGTTTCTCAGGGGACAGGATCACCATGAGACTGCCCCCAGAGGAAGCCTGGAAGGCTCAGCTGCATTTGTTGATGGAGCCAGTAGAGGGAGAAAATGCTTGGCAGTGCACTCAGATGAGCCCTTCATCAAAGCAAGCGGAAAGTGATCCTATTCCTTCAGATGTCCTTGATGCAATCATGCCGTGGGTTTGGGATGAGGAAAGGCCAGGAAGGGCGAAGTGGGCCACCCCAGTCAAGGTGGTGCTGGAACCAGGAGCCATCCCGCCAAGAATACCCCAATACCCCCTCAAGCTAGAGGCCACTGCAGGCAGAGAAGGAGTGCTGGAATGGACAGCAGAATGTCGAAAGGGCTTTGATGACCTCAAGGGGGCCCTGATGACAGCTCCTGCTCTTGGCCTACCAGATATGGAGAAGCCATTCCAACTTTATGTACATGAACGCCAAGGGGTGGCATCTGGAGTTTTGACTCAGCTGCTGGGAAGCTGGAAGAGACCGGTGGCTTACTTCTCCAAGCAATTGGATGCACCCAGTCGAGGATGGCCAGCATGCTTGAAGGCCGTGGCCGCAACGGCAATGTTGGTGAGAGAAGCTCAGAAGCTCACCTTGGGACAGACAATGGTTGTGTATACTCCCCATGCAGTGATGGCTGTGATGGATGCCAAAGGAGGAAATTGGCTCTCACCCAGTCGCATGGCCAGATACCAGGTCATCCTTCTGGATCAAGGGGCTGTTAACCTGCAGGTCTCCAATAGCTTGAACCCAGCTACATTGTTGCCCTTGGAACAAGAAGAGGGAACGCAGCATGATTGTATCCAAACTATAGAGAGCATGTATGCCAGTCGGCCGGACCTCAAAGACACCCCGCTACCCAACGCGGAAGAAAATCAGGGTATGCGGTGGTTACGTTGTGGGACACCGTGGAAGCAAGAGCCTTGCCCGCCAATACATCAGCACAAAAGGCAGAGCTAATAGCTCTGACAAGAGCTCTTCAACTAGCAGAAGGGAAGACAGCTTCAATATTCACCGACTCCAAATTCGCCTTTGCAACATTGCATGCCCATGGAGCGATATGGAAGGAGAGAGGATTGCTGACTGCCAACAACAGTCCCGTGAAGCATGGGACCAAGATTCTGAATTTGCTTAAGGCCGTCAATAGACCAACGCAAGTGGCAGTGGTGCATTGTAGAGCCCATCAGAAAGGTGACGGTGAAGTCATCAGAGGGAATCGAAGAGCCGATGCAGCAGCCAAGAAAGCAGCTCGAGAAGGAACTATAGACACCGCAGTGCTGGCTCTTGTACCTCAGTTGAAGTTGCCAAGAGAACCTCCAAAGTACAGTGCCAAAGAGAATCAATTGGCAGAGAAACTAAGAGCAAGAGAGAAGAAGGATGGATGGTGGATGCTGCCGGAAGGACAAGTGTTGGTGCCACAATGGACCCTCAGCCACGTAATCCAGGGATATCAACAGAGTACTCATTTGGGGCCAGACGCCATGACCCAAGGACTTCAAAGAGTCATGGTGGGACCCAAGATGCGAAAGATGGCCGAACAGATAGTTCGGAGATGTTCTGTTTGTTGTGCCAACAACCCCAAGATTGCCCCAAGGCCCCCTCCAGGGACTGGGAAGCATGGACTTTTAGCAGGGGAATCTTGGCAAGTAGATTTCTCAGAGGTCCCCAGACAAGGACATTTCAAATACCTGTTGGTATTGGTGGACACTTTGACAGCTTGGACTGAAGCATTTCCTTGTCGAACGAACCAGGCCAAAGAAGTGGTTCGCGTAATGCTCAAGGAGGTGGTCCCACGGTTTGGGATACCAGAGGGTTTGGCCTCCGATAGAGGACCCCATTTTGTTTCAGCAGTGACTCAGGGGGTTGCTAAGGCGTTGGGAATACAATGGGACCTCCACACGGCTTGGAGGCCACAATTTAGTGGACAGGTTGAAAGAATGAATCAGACTCTAAAAAGGCAATTAGCGAAAATTTGCCAAGAGACTCATTTGAAATGGCCAGAGGCTTTGCCTCTTGCCCTACTCAGAGTTCGCATTGCCCCTAGAGCCAAATTGGGAGTGAGCCCATTTGAATTGATGTATGGGAAGCCCTATCCTAAGAATCCAGTGGTGACGCATGGGAGTCAAATGCATGTAAGGGGGGAGGCATGGATAAAGGGTTATTTGCAGTCTCTCTCTGGTGTTTTGTCTTCTCTCCACAGATATATCCACGAACGGCTTCCTTTGCCTCTGGACACGCCGGTCCATAAGTTTCGGGTCGGAGACCAGGTCCTAATCCGATCGTGGAAGGATGAGCCGTGAGAGCCAAAGTGGAAGGGGCCGCATAGTGTCATCCTCACTACCCATTCAGCCGTGAAGGTTGAAGGCGTGAAACCGTGGATCCACTATACTCGAGTAAAGGCAGCCCCGGAGGAGACAAAGGAGAAAGAAGTTGCAGCGAAAGTCACACCAGAGGCTGACTCAGACGGACAACGTTGGAAAGCTCAACCTATAGAAGGACTAAGGTTTCTGTTTAAAAGGCAAAAGAATGTGGAAAGTAATTGTTCTCCTGGGCCTAATAGGAGGAGGGCCGTGGGTTCAGAAGTCTGTAATAGGTCAAAATGAATTGATTAAGAAGTTTGAAGCAAATGATAATGTGTAGGTACATATAGCCAAATATATAGTGAACACAACATACTTTTGTTTGAAAAGAGGGAACTCAGCACAAGATGTCCTTGCCTCATGTATGATAGGAGTTCCCACACCTGTGAAACGTTCTAAGCTATTTCTTCAGTATAAGACCAACCTCAACAAACCTGCTACGTTTGGAGATTTTGCACATTGGAAACCAGGGGTGACCCAGCTCAATGGAGAGATGTTTCACATCCAAGTTTTAAAGGTAACGTCACTCGGTAACACGGAGTGCGTTCGATTTGTGGGTTGTACCAAAGATTGTGCAGAGGTTGCCAAAAAGGGAGATCCGCCACTGTGGTGCTTTGAAGTTACTGATTACCCATCTTGCCATGCTTACAGAGTCTTGCCTCCAGGATGGTTTTTACTTTGTGGGAGACAAGCCTATTCATACATTCCTGCTAATTCCACTGGGGGGCCTTGTACCATAGGTAGGCTGGCAGTGTGGTTGCCTAAGAAACCCCAATCTAGTCTCCAGAGGGTGACATCGTCTCCTCGCCAAAAGAGAAGAGTTGTTTTGGATGAGACATGCAATAGTAACGTGGATTTGTTGAGCAAAGCTGAAACCGTATCTTTGGCTGTATCCCTAGTGGGTGTTCCAGGTTTAGCAGTGGCTGATAGTGTGGAAGTGAATCAAGTGGCTTGTGCTCTAGCCAAGGGTTTGAATTATACATCACAAGCCATGGCAGCTCTTAACAGTGAAATCCAAGAGTTGCGAACAGCTACATTGCAAAATCGAGCAGCTATTATCTTTTACTAAGACACAACCATGGGTGCGAAGAATTTGAAGGGATGTGTTGTTTTAACTTGTCTGACCAGTCAGAATTGGTGGAATCAAGAGTGAGAAAATTGCATGACATTGTTGCCAATATAACACAAGATCAAGGGCTGGATCTCTCAGGGCTAACCTCATGGTTGACTTCATGGCTTCCTAACTTTTCATGGTTAAAGCAGGCATTTCTTTTTCTCATAATTTTAGTGTGCATCTTTCTTGTAGTTTGTTGCGGAATACAATGTGTGCCTTTATGTTGTAATGTTTTCAAGAATGTGTTGCCAACTTCATCTAATCGTGTAATGCTTGTGAAGTCAACAGACCCGGATCCGATCCGAAGGAGCCGAGAGGAGGTGAAGAAATTCCTTGAGATGCGCAGTATGGTCGAGGGGCATAAGTCTGTTTTGTAACCAGACATATTCTCGACAGGGGGGATTTGATAGACGCTGAAGGAATTTCAACTTGGAGAAAGTAATGTCTCCTTAAGGTGTCTGTGTGTCTGCATTTGTCTCTGTGTAATGGAAGGGGTTAACTTTACTACCTGTCAGGATTAATTAATGGCTATGCCATAAAGAGGACAAAGAGAAGAGTTTTGAAGCCAATGAAACATCGAGTGTGGTCAGCGTGACTGGCACATAACCAATTAGATGAAGTAGATCCTATAACTTACTCATATATGCATATCTTATCTATGCACTTGAAATATAATCCCTTGAGCACAAACCTATTATGGTCAGTGTTATTAGACTGTAGAGGTGTTTGACCAATGAAAATGTTTTTTACTTCTGTGATCAAAGTTTATATAAGTGTGTGAAATCCTTTGTTCGCTGGACTCTTGATTTGCTGCGGCCGAGGTCCCTTTCACTGCAGTGAAATCATTAAAAGGTTAAATTGAATTCTCCAGTCTCTGGGTCTTTATTGGGTAAGAGATCCCAGAGGCTATAAACCTCCTTCCCGTTGAGGGACAACACCTGGGCCTCCCCCCCTCTCAAAATGCTAGACCCCAATGGGGCCAACCCATGAAGCACACTAGTTGGGGACTCAGGACAGAGCAAAGGACGGACTCCTTCACACAGCACAGTGTTAGACTATGTCGTTCACCACCATAAGACCAGGGAACCACAAGCAGGGCATGGTGCAACAGCACCCACCCATAGCCCATGTTCCCCAGCAACTGGTGTGTACAGTTGGCTGCATTGCTCTCCTACTCTGCTTATGGGCATCCTAGGGGTGCATCTGGCTGGCCACGATGGGAGCACAACGCCGGAGGAGAGAAGGCCCCTGATCCAGCACATCCTGTCTGTAGGTCGCAGCCAAAGCCTGCTTTTGATTTGCAGCGACTCACTTGTCTCTTGGTGAAAGGAGGCAAGAGCTGTCCTCAGGCAGCCGGAAAGGCGACCCTCCTCCAGCTTCCTGCCTTCCCAGTGGCCAACCAGATGCCCATAGGAGAGAAACCCGAGGGCAGGCATGGCTGCAGTGGCATTGCCCTGCGGATGTTCCCCAACAACTGGCCTTCAGAGGCCTAATAGTGGAGGTAAAACAGGAAGGGTGGTGGCTGCAGGGTGCTCCTCTGTTTATGGTCTTGCTTGCAGGCTTCCCATTGGGGCGGCAGTCAATAGCCGACTGACGCTTGCATCCCACTCCTGACGTTCTTGGAAACCAGAGGTGTGCCATGGAAGGGGTTCCAGTGCGTCCCGACCTGGGTCCACCCCCACCGCTCCTAATACCAAAGGCAAAATACCAAAGGCATGCAGCAAGTAAAGACGTGGAAAGCAACGGAGATGCACAAGAATTCTTAAGTTAAATAGTTCAAACTTTGTTAGACATATTATCCATCAGGGGAAAACCAAACAACATCAAAACTTTAACATAAGGGACCAATATGGGTATTCTAAAGCCACTGAATTCAAAATACTGCGTTTGTAGAAGTTCCTCTCATCTGTGCCGGGTTCCAGCTTACAGCGAGTGAGCAAGCGTAGGTGTGGTGAGGAAGCCACCTATTGGGGAGAGAACCTTTCATCTGGACTGCTGCTGCTGCCTGTGGCCTCTTCTCAAGCTCACCACAAGAACGCAAAACTATGGAAACTTGTTTTTCTCTTTATTGACTGATACTTCTCAGACAAGTCTGGCAATTACACTGATAAATAATCGTTAAAAACAAACAAGAGGCCAAAGGAGGGTGGAGTGAAGTCTGGAAACTGAAGCAGAGTCAGCCCCTCCTCACCCACTGTGCAGCAGCAGCAGCAGCGGCCGCCCCCTTCGCGCACAGAGGGATGGAGACATGCCGTCCGCAGGCAGAGGAGAGCCAGGAGGGCCGTACAGCTGGAGGAGCAGAAGGAAGAGTGTGGTGAAGAGAGGAAGAAGCTGCAGGGGGACTGGAACAGAACACGGCAGGGTCAGCAGCAGCAGCAGCAGTCCGACCTTTCATTCCCGGGTTGGGGGGGGGGGGGGCTGGCACCAGTCTCTGGGGAAAGGCCCAGCTGACCACCACCCCCGTCCCCCTGGCGATGCTCACACGCTGTGGGTCTTCTTGGTGAGCTGGGGCTCCTCGTCGACCAACTTAGACTTGAGATGTTCCTTGTACGACAGGATGTCACCAGCCCACTTGGTGATCGTCCGCTTCTCACACACCCAGATCTCCTGGGCAACCTGCAAGGGAGCAAGAGGAACCTCCCGTGAGACATGCCATGGCCCTTGCAGCAGCTGGACAAAGCCACGGAGGCTCCACCGAGCCCCGTGTGCCGTCCCCAAGCCTGGCCAGCCTGGGGCCTCTGGGACCTGGCCAGTAGAGAGGATGGCAGCCGCTGCAACACTGGACCGTCTGCCCCTGAGCATGGAGACTACGCCAAGGGGAAGAACGGATGGGAGATTGGTGGGTGTTTTTTAACGCCCACTGACCTCGACAGCGCTTTCATATTTTTAATGCCAGCTTAAATTGTGCGTGGACCATTTCGTGTTGCCTGTCCAGCCATAATGAAAATGGCCCTTCTCTTGTTGGCTTCCAGTCTTTGTGTGGAGAGAGCAAATGCTCTCTCCAGAGCACGGATGCACACCTTTTCTTGAGCCCCATGAATCATCCCAACAGGCACTTCAGTGTTCTCGTAGGAAAGGGCCCAACTCCTGCATGCAATACTTTTAGGTCCAGCTAGATCAAAGCTGTGTTTACATGGGCATTGCAATACTGGTCATTTTACCTTTACCCCCCAATCTGATTTCTTCACTGCTGATTCTGGTGTTTTAGTGAGGATTCTGCTATAAACCCAAGAACGCCAACAGCGTGTCTGTAACATTGGGGCTTTTTTCTTGTTTTGTTCAGCCCAATCACCTCGTGCAGAGCCTTTTGATTTCAGCATCCAGGAGTGTTTGGCTATCGTGCTGAAACTTGGAGCCTCCGCAGCCTCTAGGTAATTTACAAGGGGCCTTAAGCGAGTCCCCCCCATGGCATGTGAGTATGCCCCAAGAGGGGCAACGCTGAGCCCCAGGGCTGACACTGACTGTACCCTGCCCTCACCCCACCCCACCTCGGAAATGGAAGGGAGACTCTCACCCCCTCACCCCCAAGTGAAGTTCCGCTCTGGCAAGGCTACAGACTTGTGAGTGGAAAGAAAGCTGCCCCCTTGGCCCAGGCTGAACAGTCGCTCCCAGTGGGCTGGCATTTATGCCCTAGCCCCCCCCCTCTGCTCCCTCCCCTTCTGCAACTGACCTGCTGGATGAGCCGGAAGTCATGGCTGACTAGCATCATGCCCCCCTCAAAGTCGTTGATGGCGTCAGCCAGAGCATCGATGGTCTCAATGTCCAGGTGGTTGGTCGGCTCATCCAGGAACAGCATGTGGGGGTTCTGCCAGGCCAGCCAGGCAAAACAGACGCGGCATTTCTGCCCATCCGACAAGTTCCGGATTGGGCTCACCTGGCAGACAAACACAGACAAACACCCGTCACAATGCCAGGCGGCCTCCCCCACTTTTGCTTGCCAGCAGGCTGGATAGATGCACTGCAGCCCCTGACCCAGGCACTGACTACAGAGGTCTGGCCAATGGGAGTATGGAGGCTCTTCGCCCAGCCTCTCCACCCATTGAGCAGCACTTCCAGCTGCAGCATGACACCCGCAGACAGCCTGCTTGGACAAATCCCAGACCCACCTCTCTCTGCTGCCTGCTCGCTCTCTCCTTTAACTCCATTGTCATCCAACGGCCTCCCCAGCCCGTTCCTGGCCTCTGATATATATATATATATATATATATATGAATTCTTTATCGTTGGCCTTGATATTATTAGCGATGTTCTCTTCACAATGCTTGTTTGCATCTCTTATTGTCTGCATGCATCGCCTTTGTGCAAGCTTGGGCTCCCTTTTGTTTTCCTCACTTGGTCAAGACTTCCATTTTCTGACGGAAGCCCTCTTTTTCTACAATAGCTCCCTTGACACTGCTCTTTAACCAGGCCAGTGACCTCTTGGACTTGGTGTTCCCTTTCCTAACCTGTGGAATACATTTTAGTTGAGCTTCTATTATCCCAAAGCATTTTGAAGGGATTGACTCCCCCCCCCCCCTTTCAGCTTCCTTTATACCAGTTCCCTCATTTTAGAGATGTTTCCTCTTTTGAAGTCCAACGTGACTACTTAGGGCTTCTTTAGCCATTTCCCGCTTAGATATACACGCAGTTTCTGACAGCACAGCAGCCTCTGTTTCCGATTAATTCGACAACACTCCCCTCTCGCCCTTGGGCCCTCCAGGTCGCCTCCCGTCTGCTTGGTTCCATGACCATCTATTCTAGGGCAGTCTCAGACTGCCTCCGTTCAGACATCACAATGATTGCTGCAAGTGAATGAGTGTGCTGGGTTGTTCAGTGTTGTGTGTGAACCAGCATCTTGTGGGGGGAGAGCTGGAACCCACTCAGCAGAGCTCTGGGATCCATTTTCCTCAAAAGCACCCACCCTCTGGAAAAACCTCCCTCGTGCGGTTCGGGAGGTGCAAATTATAACATCTTTCAAAAGCCTCCTGAAAACACATATTTTTAGACAAGCCTTCCTGGTTTTATACGACATTTCTAATTTTTTTTAAAAAAGTATTAAATTCTGACCTCTGTATATTATGGTTTAAATTGTTTTAATTGTGAACTGCCCAGAGAGCCTTAGCTGCTGGGCAGTATAAATATGTAATAAATAAACCAATAATAAAAACACATCCCCTAGAATTCACAAGGGCAGGAGGGAAACGGATTCCCTATTCTTGGCTCTGCTGCCATCCAAGCACAGGATTAGCAGAGATGTGAGAGGTGGAGGGCCTTCTTGGTAGTTGCTCCTTGCCTGTTATCCTTATGCGGTCAGCCTTTGGTATGTAAACAAGTCTTTTGCTGAAGAAGGGTTAAATTGGTTGGGTGCTCTATTTCTTTTATTAGCGTGTTTTTATGACTGTTTGGTGACAAAGTTTTAAGATTGTTTTTAACTTGTATTTTATTATGGTTAACCACCTTGAGTTCAACAATATAGCAGGCAGTAGTTGAAATAACTAAAATAGAATAATGCTAACCAGCACACAACTGCTAGAATATTAATAAATATCAAAAGAACTGGGGTGAACCAACAGTTTATGTAAATGTATTAATTGTGCCATGTCATGAATCAAACGTGAGAATACAATAATAATATACAGAAACTGAACAACTTGTTTACAGTTACCAAGCATAAATTATTATTATTATTATTATTATTATTATTATTATTATTATTAACATTTATATACTACCCCATAGCCGAAGCTCTCTGGGCGGTTTACAAAAATTAAAAGATAGAACACTAAAAAGACAATATACAAAATTTAAAACCATAAACATAAAACAGCTGATATTTAAAACATTTTAAAACATTTTAATTGTTAAGCCTGGCCACAATGTCAATCAAACCGCAACTTGAGCTGTTAAAATGCCTGGGAGAAAAGAAAAGTTTTAACCAGGTGCTGAAAAGATAACAAGTGTTGGTTTACAATAGTTTGCAATAACTGAGCAGCGAGAAAAAATAATTTACAATAACTAAGCAATACAATAACTGGACAATTATACAGAAACTGAATGACTGACAAAATAGTTGGCAATAACTGAGCAACGGGCAAAATTAGTTTGCAATGACTAAGCAATTACAGGCCTCCGGCTTCTTTCACCAGTTTCGCAAATGCTTCACCAGAATATCACAACAATATTGCTTATAAACATTATAATATTGTTGTGATATTCTGATGAAGCATTTGCGAAACAGGTGAAAGCCAGAGGCCTGTAATTGCTTAGTCAGTGCAAACTATTTTTGCTCGCTGTTCAGTTATTGCAAACTATTGTAAACCATTTATGCTTTGTTACTGTAAACAACTTGTTCAGTTTCTGTATTTTATTATTGTATTCTCAGGTTTCATTCATGATATGGCACAATTAATAGGTTTGCATAAACTGTTGGTTCACTCCAGTTATTTTGATATTTATTAATACTCTAGCGGTTGTGTGCTGGTTAGCATTATTCTATTTTAACTACCTTGAGTGCCTTTTTTGACAGAAATGCAAGATATGAATATCTGGTCATCCATCAGAGAGAAGAACCTACTTCCCTAGCTGAGGAGCAGAGCGAATTCATTAAGGACAAGCGTTCTCATCTGAACTGGAAATATCAATACATAAACCGTAGAATGGATGAAGCAATGGATCACCTATTATTCATGTTTCTAGTTTATAAAGCTCCCTCACAAGGAAGACAGAGAGCCGGAAGATGTACAGAAGAGGCCCTTTCAGGCTTAGGGTTCAAAAAGGCTTTTAGAAATACATGATGTTCTAAGCAGCTTTTATTGGACTTTTAAAAATTGGATATGTTGCCCTTTTATTTTTATAATGCTGGGCATTTTTTGTAGTCAGTGCATTATATTTTAGAGTATAAAATCTTCCCTGCACTCCCGGGAAGCCGCCGCAGAGGAGCAGGCAAGCGGCCAACCACGGCGTGGAGCAGCCCCTGGGAGGGGGCCGGCCCTCTTCGCTGCTGCAAACACCAGGACTCCTCCTCCCCCCTCATGGTTGGTATGAGCTGGAACCGTCCCCCGCAGGTGGACCAGAGAAAGCCAAGCAGGAGCACAGGCCCTGCGCCCCCAAATGAACTCCCCCCCTCCCTCCCTCTCTCCCTCCCTCCCTCTCTCTCTCTCCACAGATGGTTTTCAGCAGCAAGCCTTAGGCAATGGAAGAGATCACAAGCACCCTCCCCAGAGCAAGCTACAGCCCCAAGCCACTGCCTGGCTTCCCTCAGGCCTATCTTTGGCGCCCAGGCAGCCACAGAAACCAGCAGGGAGGGGGCTTGGTGGAGCCTCCGCCCCCTCTCTACCCACTGCCAGCCCAGACCAACCTGCTGCTTCCCGGTCAGCCCGTAGCGGCCAATGATTTTGCGCATCTCCTCCTTCTCTTTGATCTCTGGGTAGCACTTCATCATGTACTCGAGCGGCGAGAGGTCGAGTTCCAGCTGCTCTTGCAAGTGCTACAGTGGGGAGGCAGGGAGGAGTCGGACCAAGAGAGGGGAGGAGCCCAACGTTCCCGCCCCCATCCAGCCATCTCTCCAAAAAGCAGAGCGATCCAGCCCATCTCTGGGCGAGGGAGACCACACCGCTGCTCTTGTCTCCCCTCCAGCCACGTCCACGTGTGGTGTGCAACGGCAGACGTGGCTGCCAGGGAACAAGACCCCGGATCCCCAGTGACGCTGAAGAACGGAGCCAGCACCTGGTGGTATCTGCCAATCTTGACGTGTGAGTGTTTGCGGATCATCCCGTCACTGGGCAGCAGCTGGAAAGGAAGGGGCAGTGTTCATCAGCAGACAGATCGGGGGCACCACCCGCCGGGGCCTAGCAGAGGGAACGCTTCCCCCACCCCCAGGGCCAAACCCCCAAGCCCAGGAGGGGGCTCACCTCCCCTGTGAGGAGCTTCAGCAACGTCGACTTCCCAGCCCCGTTGGGCCCGACGAGAGCGACGCGGGTGTCCAGGTCAATGCCAAACTCCAGGCTGGTGTAAATCCAGGGCTGCGGAACACAGACATAGCAAGCGCCTTAGCGCAGCCCCCTCCCAGTGCTGCCCACCCTCCGCCCCTCCGAGGACTCACCCCGTCCTTGCTGTATCGGAAGCTCACATTCTGGACCATGATGACAGGAGGGGGGATCTTCCCACACGATGGGAAACAGAAGGAGAGTGTCTGGGGGTGGAGAAGCGGACAGTCAGAGGGGCATGTCAGGCGCTTGGCCCCACCCCACGGGGCGTCCGCAAAGGCCGGCCGGTCACATGTTAAGAGCAGCCCCCACGCTGGGCTGACTTGCCCCTCTCTAGCAGCCCACGGTCACTCTGCTACTTCCTGTCCTGGATGGCAACAGGCCCCCCGCATGCCTTGCTGCTGGATACCGGCAGGCCCAGCCGGAATTCATTCGCCTGCCCCCTTGCCCCCCCCCCCCCCCGGTCACCCTACCTTGTCATTGATCACCCGTTCAGTCAGCCCAGAGGCCATCATCTTCTGGAGGGTCTTTTCCTTGCTCTGCGCCTGGCGAGCCAGCTTGGCACTGCCATGCCCAAAGCGCGCAATGTAGTTCTGCAACAATAGAGAAAAGCTTTGTAGGCACACGGCCAGTCCTGTTGGAGCTCGCAGACCTGGGGGGGGGGGGGGAGGGAGGGGGGAGGGAGGGGGTCCAACCCTGCCTCCCCCGGGTGAGGCCCTGTACCAGAGAGCCAAACAGCTACCTTCATGTGGGCGATCTGGTCCTGTTCCCAGTGGAAGCGTTTCATCTGGTTCTCCTCCAGCTCCACACGGGTCTTGACGTACTGGTCATAGTTGCCCTGACGGGGAACAGCAAAGGACTCTGGTTCGATCCAACGGGGCTCCTCTTACAGCCCTCTAGAACACCCTGGTCCATAGCCGCTGCCCCAAAGAGACCTCCTCACCCTATCCTTGGTGTTACAGGCCTAACATGCGCATCCAGGCTGCAGGAAGAGAATCCTGATTATAAGCCCGGAGCACCCCCACTGCCCCCCACGGACCAAGAGTCAGCAGCAGCCTCCCACCACTGCGTCTGGACAGCCTGCTCACCGTGTAGTACTTGAGTTTACGGCTGTGCAAGTGGATGATGTTGGTGCAGACACCGTTCAGGAAGTCCTGGGAGTGCGAGATCAGCACAAGGATGCGCTTGAACCTGCAGAGAAAGCAAAGCACAGCTGGAGAACTGCCCTGCTCTGCCAACGCCTAGGGGGCTGGGATCAGGAGGGCAGCAGGAGGACCACTGCTACGTTCAGCCCCACCCGCCTCCAAGGGGGCTCCCGGGCAGACTCACGTCTTCAGCTCTTCCTCTAGCCACACGCAAGCATCCAAGTCCAGGTGGTTGGTGGGCTCATCCAGGAGCAGCATGAAAGGCCGGATGAACAGAGCCCTGCACGGGAAGGAACGTGTGAGAAGAGAAAGAGGGCGTAACTGAGCCTGCCCCACAGGCGGGCCCTGCCAGGCTCCCAAAGGAGGAACAGCTCTCAGCAAATGCCCACCTGGCGAGAGCCACCCTCATCCGCCAGCCACCGCTGAAGTCCTTGAGCTTCTTCCTCTGCATGAGGGGAGTGAAGCCCAGGCCGTGCAGGATGCGGGACGCCCGCATCTCGGCCTTGTCAGCGTCCAGCTCCTCCAGCCGCTCGTACAGCTCCATCAACTTTTCGCATTCCGCTTTGGGAGATGGGAAGAGAGAGCTGGTTAATCACTGCCTGGGGGCTCTGCCCAATGCCAGCCATGCCCAACAGATCTCACTATGGTGCCCCCACAGGCAGACGAGAGAAGACCCCCCCCCCATGGCCATAACCTTTCTAAGCTGCACCCGGAAGGGTCTGAACTGTTACCATCCTCGTGAGCGAGACGTTCTGCTTCACGCTCCAGCATGGCTCTTTCTGTGTCCACCTCCATCACGCATTGCAGGGGGGTCTTCTCACTGGGGGGCATCTCACGGGTCAAATGGTAGATGTCAATGTGCTCTGGGATGGGCACCTCCCGCTTCCCAATGGCCGACAGCAGCATGGACTTGCCTGGACATAACAGAAGGACAGAGACAGAGAGACCCCCCCGGGTCATCCAAGGGGACCTCTGCCGCAGCAGGATGAAAAAGGGAAGTGAAAGGAAGGCCACGATCCACTGCTAGGCCTCAGCGCAGCTGCTGCTGGGCTCAGGGACAAGAAGTGATGCTTACCAAGGGGCCCTATAAGAAACAATTTTCCAGCATGCTCGCTGTCTGGGCACTGCCGCATAGATTCTGATCGTATCCAGAAGCAGCGTCACGGAAGCAGGAGCATCACAGGAAGTGAAAAGGCAGCTCCCAGCTGCGTGGTGCTGGCCAGAGGTGGCTGGGGGTGCGCCTGCTTGCTGACCACACTAGGTAAGCTCATCGGAGCCACCCCCAAGCAGGACTGTCACCCCTGGAATGTGAAACCACACACTGTCCCCCTGGACAAGCCAAACAACAGTACCCCTCCTTACGGCAGCCTCCCACGCTTCTCCTATGCCTGCTGCATGAGAGCAGGGATGAGTGGGGCTCAGGGGCCCTGGAACAGATTACGGGTGTGACCCAGCAGCTCCCCTTCCCAAGACAATCCCTGCCTCTGCTGCCCCCCCCCCCCCGGCTCACCGGTGCCGTTCAGGCCGATAAGGCCGTAGCGCCGGCCAGAGTTGAGCTCCAGTTTGGTATCGCTCAACAATTCCTGCCCGTGGAAGGTGAGGGAGAGGTTGATGATGTGGACGTCGGTGCTGTTGGGGTGGGATGCGAGGACTCCCGTCACGGCACGGGCAGCCGCCTTCTTCAGCTCAAACTCCTCCATAGCCTTTGTGATGGCATCCACATCTGGGGGGAAAGGAAGGCCGGGGTGAGAGTGGATGAGGGGCTGGGCAGGCGGGTGGGCAGCCGGCCCCCTCCCTGCCTCTTGGGCTGCAGCGGCCCCTAGAAACAGGACCACCCTGGACCGTGTCCCCCTAGGAGCCAGCGCTCCTGCTCATAAGGATGCCAGGAAGGCCCTGGTGCTAGGCTGGCTGAAGGCTCACTCCATAGCCCACCGGAGACCCACAAGCGGCACATGGCGCACACAGGCCGCCTCCTGCCTCGAAGAAGGCTGCAAGGGCGGCTGGCAAGAGCCCAGGCGGTGGCAGCAGCTCGGAACAAAACGTACTGGGGAGAGGAGGAGGGGGCCCCGGAGTGGGGAAGAGTGGGGCCCACTGCCCCACAGCCCAGCTCCGCACGAGACGCTTCTATCATTCAACCCCCCCCCCCCCAGGGCCCCACGTGGTGACCGGGACAGGAAGGAGCCCGGCCCTCCACCCCCCAGCCACGGGTCCCGGGACAAGCCGGCCTCCCTCGCCGCCTGCGCTCCGGCCAAGAGGGAGGGAGGGAGGGAGGCTCTGGCGGCTGCTTCCCATCCCTCCCTCCCTCCCTCGCCGGACTTCCTGCCCCACCTGTCTGCCCGGTGCCGTTGGCCTCCTGGCGGCCCTGGAGCTCCTCGGCGTCCTCGAGGTCGGTGCCGCCGGCGTCGCCGTTCTCCTCGGGGCCTTTCCTGGGCCGCTGGCGAGCCTTGGCCGCCTCCTTCTTCTTGGCCGCCTTCTTCTTGGCCAGGTCCGACGGCATGTCGTCGCCCCTCGTCTGCGCGGCACGTGGGGGAGGGGAGAAGGAGGCGCTCAGCCGCCGCCCGCTCTCCGGGCACGTGGGAGGGGAGGGGGAGCGAGGCTGGCTCCCCAAGCGCCCCGGCCCTGCTTACCCGCTCGCTCCGCTCCGCCTCGGCCGGCTCCTTCCCTCCTGCGGCTGCTGCTGCTGCTGCTGCTGCTGCTCCGGCTCGGGCGCACTTTCCCGTCTGTCGCAACAGAACAGCTGCAGCCGCGTGCGCAGGCCCCACCCCCTCCGGCGCCGCGGCCAATGGCCGCGCGCGACGTCAGCGCCCGCCGGGTCCCGAGCGCTGCCGGGAAGGCGAGTCTCCCGGGAGCCAGGCGCGCCCGCGGAACTCTGGGAAATGGAGTCCCCGCGGCGACGGCGGCGGCGGCGGCGGCGCGGCAGCTGGAGCAGCAAAGGCGAAAGGGCCGCAGCGGAGGCAGCCTAGCCGTAGGCGGGCAATCAGGCAGGCGAGGCGTCGGGCTGCTCGGGTGAGGAACTCCGGCGGGCGCGCAGCCACACACACGCGTCGGGGGAGGGCCCCGTTCTCACGTGTCGGGGCCTCGCGAGCGGAAGAGGGCGCCGCCCGCGAGAGTGCGGAGGAGGCGCCGCCGCCGAGCTGGAGCAGGCGGCGTCCCCCGCCCCGACCCCCCGGGGAGCCCCGGAGGAAGGCCGCTCTCGCGGGGGCCGGGGCAGAAGCGGCTGCCCGACTCTCCCCCGGCCGTCGGTCTCCTGCGTTCGGGTCTCCCGGCGGCCCCAGCAGCGGCAGAATCCCCCGCCCTCCCCGCGCCCCCACTCCGCCTGCCGGGCAGCCCCCTCCCCTACCTGCGTGGCTTACGTCCTGGAGCTCTCTGGCACGTAAGGAACAACGCCGACCCCCTCCCCACCCCCCGGGAAGGGGGACGGAGCGCCCCTTCCTCCTCCTCCTCCTCCTCGGGAGTGGGGGGGAAGAGCCTCAGGCCCTGGCACACCTAGCAGGGAGGGGGGGCTTAAGAAAACCGGAGGGGGGGTTGGTTGGTCCTTCTGGGGTGCTCCTCACCTGCTGCATGGGGGGGGGGCTCCAGAAGTAGGTGGCAAAGACGCTCTTCAGGCGTTTCTGCTCTCCCCCCTCCCTCCCCCAGATGGGCATTTCTTCCTCGCCCTGTCCCCCACTTCAGCGTTTCCAGGCCCAACTCTTCAGACCCACCGCCTGTGGAAGAAAGAGCCCCCTTGCCCTGCTTGCGGGGAGGGGGAGGGGTTGGGGCTGTGCTCAGGTGAGTTCGGGGGGAGGGGCTGCTTTCCCCTGCCTGGGTGGGCTCTTCTTCTTTTTCTTCTTCTTCATTTCCTTTTTTCCTTCCTTCTCTCCAACAGGGCCTGAGCAAAGCACCCAGCCGTGCGCTGTCCCAAAGGCCTCCGCCGCCTCCGCCTTCTCTCTGCGAGGCGACCGGTGCCTGGGGCCCAAGGCCTTCCCCTCCATGGTCCCGGCCCCGTGGCTGCCCTAGGGCCCTGCTGCTCTGCTCCTCCTGGCTGAGCGGCCTCCGGCCATGCGCGTGGTCAGCCTGCTGGCCTTCCTGCGGCCGGCCTTGCCCCTGCTGCTCGGCTTGTCCTTGGGTTGCAGCCTGAGCCTTCTGCGTGTCTCTTGGATCCAAGGCGATGGGGGCGACTCGTGTGTGGACCCCGCTGTGCTCGGACATGGCAGGCAGCCTGCAGGGGGGAGGCAGGAGCAAGAGCCCCCTGTTGCTGGAGGCCCCCCCGGCCAGGGGGCACATGGGGAGGATTTCAAACCACGGATTGTGCCCTACTACCGGGATCCCAACAAGCCTTATAAGAAGGTGCTCAGGTGAGAGGCTGGTTCCTCTGCAACGAGGGTGGATCTGGCTGGGAGGCCGTGGGACCCTCCCCCACACTTGGTTGTTGCTAGAAGGGGAGGAAGGTGTGCTGGTGCCCCCAAGGCTTTGCAGCCAGCCCCAAATGGCCAAATATCTCCCGTGCTGTGTGTTTCTATGGTCCTTTCAGAGCCTTGAAAGCTTTCATGTGCATTGATAACAGGGGTCCTGTTGTTATCTTCCCCAGGTCACAGTGGGGGGGGGCATGTGTGTGCATGGTTTGCCTATGGCCCCCAGTGGGTTTCTCGCTGAAGAAATCTTTTGAAACTCCAAAGTGATCTTGATAGACTGGAGCGCTGGGCTGAAAACAGCAGAATGACATTTAATAGGGATAAATGCCAAGTTCTACATCTAGGAAAAATAAGCCAAATGCACAGTTACAAGATGGGGGATACTTGGCTAAGCAATACGACAAGGGAGAAGGATCTTGGAATTGTTGTACATCACAAGCTGAATATGAGCCAACAGTGTGATGTGGCTGCAAAAAAGGCAAATACTATTTTGGGCTGCATTAATAGAAGTATAGCTTCCAAGTTTCCAAATCGTGCAACGTACTGGTTCCCCTCTATTCGGCACTGGTTAGGCCTCATCTTGAGTATCGCGTCCAGTTCAGGGCGCCACACTTCAAGAAGGATGCAGACAAGCTGGAGCATGTTCAGAGGAGGGCAACGAGGATGATCAGGGGGCTGGAAACAAAGCCATATGAGGACAAACTGAAAGAACTGGGCATGTTTAGCCTGGAAAAGATGGAGGGGAAACATGATAGCACTCTTCAACTACATGATAGATTGTCACACAGAGGAGGGCCAGGATCTCTTCTCGATCAACCCAGAATGCAGGACACGGAATAGTGGGCTCAAATGACGGGAAGCCAGATTCCGGCTGGACATCAGGAAAAACTTCCTGACTGTTAGAGCAGTAGGACAATGGAACCCATGACCTAGGGAGGTGGTAGGCTCTCCCACATTAGAGGCCTTCAATAGGCAGCTGGACAACCATCTGTCAGGGATGCTTTAAGGTAGATTCCTGCATTGAGCAGGGGGTTGGACTCCATGGCCTTATAGGCCCCTTCCAACTCTACTATTCTATGATTCTGTGAACTAGATGTGGCTTTGTTCATGTTTCTGCATCTCTCTTTTTTACTTCCTGACAAGCCCTAGTGAGCCAGCCCACGGAAAGAAAAGTTCTCTGTGCTGTAGTTCTTATTTAGGGTGACCGTATGGAAAAGAGGACAGGACTCTTGCAGCTTAAACTGTTGTGACGAAGAAGGTGTTTCACCAGGTACTGCATGTGTAGAAATGACACCTGCTGAAATTCCCTTCTCTATACACCTGTTAAAGATACAGGAGCCCTGTTCTCCTTTTCCATGTGCTCATCCTATGTTATTGCCCGTCTCTCCCTTTCCCCTGCACTCTTTATAACTGACAATGCACCCAGTCGTCGTCTTCCACTATAAAAGGAAAACAGGAAAACATGGCTTTTAGCATGCAGCCCCTGCTGGTCCTGCTCCATGGTTTCCATTGTTCTCACTGGTGGCTAATAGCCCCTCCCCAGATGGGGACAGAGCTGGGCAGGCATAAGAGCCTTAGAAGAGCCTAGGGCTGGATCAGACCAAGGGGGACCCGTCCCATCCAGCGTTTTCCCACAGTGGCCAACCAGAGGCCCCCATGGGAAGCCCACCAGCAGGACAGGAGTGCAACAGCAGCCCCACCTATGTTGCTCAGCAACTGGCATTCTGCCTCTGCATGTAGCCAACATGACTAGTTGCCATTGATAGCTGCCTCCTCCTCCTCCTCCTCCTCCTCCATGAATTTGCCCTTTTGCAGAAGCCGGCCCTGCAAGCCCTGGCAAAGTCCCTTTCTCCCTGCAGAGAGAGGCACCGAAAACAATGCTCTATCCGGAGGGAGGGGGTGGGCAGGGTGGCTGATGCCATGGGACTGGAGGGGCTTGGATGTCTTCAGGCCTGCTGGCTTGGTCTGGGGGAGGGTGTGATTCAGCCCCTGGACCAATAGTGGTTGCCCTCCCCTGGATTTGTGTGCCTCCAGGGACTGACTGTTGCTTCTGCAGACATGGTGCTGCGGGTGAGATTCCACGCCAAGTGCCTTCCAAGTGGGTTCTGCTCCAATTCCAGGGCCATGTAATGGAGCAGAGTCCTGTGATTGTGGGGCTGCACTGGAAATCTGCAGGTCCCTGCAGTGATGGCTCATTATGGTGAACCTGATTGGTGGCATTCCTCTTAGGTCACCCTCCCAAAGACAGGAGATGGCAGATGCCAGGCTGGGAGGTGCATTGCATGTCCAGGATCGCCCAGGGAACGTGGACTGTGGGAGAAGGTGCTCCTCCCGACAGCTGGTTAGCGCTGAGAGTGGTCCTCTGTCACTGAAGTCCTTCTCTGACATGCTCAGCCAGCAGTACATCCGAGTTCAGATGGACAATGTAACAGCCGAGGCTCACGGTGGCTGCTGCCAGGGCGAGATGTGACCTTATGAGCTGCAGTGACCGATGCTGCTGCTTCTCACCTGGGCAGAGAAGAACGTGGCCTCTGTTGCAGTGGAGCATGTTCAGGGCTTGCTGAACGGGCAAGTGGATTGGTTGAGCAAGACGGCAACTGAGTCAAAGCCAATGGGCAAGTGTTCGCGCTGTTTCTTCAAACTGGCTCTAACAAGGGCCAGGCCCCTGCAACTCTTAAGTGAAAAGTGGTGGCTGAAGGGACCATTAGGGACATCGGAAGCTGCCTTATACAGAGTCCATTTTGCCCAGTATTGTCAGCATTGACCAGCAGCAGCAGCAGCGGCTTTCTGGAGTTTCAGCAGGAATTTTCCCAGCCGTACCTGGTGATGCTGCCAGGGATTGAACCTGGGATGTTCTGCACGCAAAGCAGGGCTCCGTCACTGTGCTATGGCGCTCTCATGGGATGAACCCACTGGGTTTGAGTACTGAGAAGAGAGGGAGGAGGAGGAGCAGCAGATGCAGCAGCAGCAGGTTCACTGGGCTGTTCATAGCAAGGCCTTCCCAGGTCGGAGTGACACATCCCCAATCCCATCGTTGCCTTGCATTTGCAGGGGACGAATGGCAGGTGGGAAGTGCTGAACCATTCCCCTGGCTGTCCTGTCTCCCGGCAACCCCTCCATGCAGGACACTTCTCTCCCCCCCCCACCGGAATCAGTTCAGCCGGGAGTATTCCTGCTCTTGGAACCTAGCTGGGGTGGACAATGGGGAGGGGGGAGGGGTTAGTTGGTGATGGGGTGGGGTGGGGGTAAAATTAATGTGTTCCGCTTTTGCCTCCTCCTGCTTGCTGATTCTTCTCTGCCAATTTGTTCCCTCGCATTTTCATTACAAATGAGCCTGATTCTTTCCATGCTGCTTCATTGACATCTGCCTCTCCCCCTTCCCCCCCACCCTGGTAACAAGACTAATTAAGTGTTTTGAATTATATTTTGTGGGAATGTTAGGTGATATGTGGAGGCTTGTCGTTTCTCTCCGGAATGTCATGCTCGCTTCTAACACATGTCTTTCTCTACTGTAAGTGCCTCTGTGTGTGTGTGTGTATAAATGCTCAAGTGCCCCGTTTCCTCCCAAAGTGAAATTCCACTCTTAATACCTCAGTGGCTTCAAGATTTCTGTCTGGAGACCCCAAATCCCTGCTGCAGATTTTGCTGCCTCCATAGAATGATCCCTTTTAGGCCTTCGCCAAAGTAGGAACTTTTAGGAGCCCAGGTGTCTTTTAAACGAGACCCACAGGAACGCTTCCATCCAGCCACCCAGCGCTTCCTCCGTGGTACATCACTCATGTCTCCACCCACCACTGTCCATTGATTCTCCTCGTGGCATTTGCCAGTGGTTCTCAGAGCCCTCATAGCTTCGCTTGTGGAGGCCTTTCATACGATCCCCAGGAAAGAATTGATGTGGGAAGTTGTGCTCCTGAGGTCTGCCAGGCAAGAGGGTGGGAGTTAGGGACTCTGTCAGTTTGGCCAAAATCACTGCTTCGCGTCTTGGGTAAATTCAGGAGACAGCATGTCCAACATTTGCCCAAAGCCTTCCCACCCTCAAGGAAAGAGGTGGCGCAAACGTGATGTGTGCCGGGCTGCCTTGTGCTTGGCCCAGTAGCAAGACCCTCCTCCCATAGGCATTATGGCCCACTCTGTTTGGAGGTGAGGTCAGTGGCGCTGCAGACGGATGTAGCACTGGAGAATGTGTGTGTGGGGGCCTGCGTGGGCAGTGCCCTGAATCGCTACAAAATAGAGAAGTTTGCTTTTGGCGCACATAGGGTAATACGGCTAGTTTCATGCTGCGTTGCCTTTGACCCACTCATGCAGGGATTCTGCTTTTGAACATCACTCTCCTGCCTGCTGATTGAGAACGGAAAATTGGACTTGCTGTGAAGCAGTGTTCTGATCAGCGAGGAGGGGGAGCGGTGGTCCTGCCCAGGCCCACATTCAGCATGCAGAGGAGCTTGGAGAGGTTGCCAGGCAGGAGCTCCGCTGAAAATCCCTCCTTCATTTCTCTCTCTTTCATTATTGGTGTTTATGTTGTTGAGTTTTTCCAGTTTTGGGGGGGGGGGGCTGGTGGGGAGGGTGAGGATGGGTCCCTCCTCTTTCTGAGTAGCTTCGCCTTCCTTCCACACAGGTGGTAGTTAACCCTTTCATGCCTGCTCCACCGCTCGCTGGCCAAAACAATGTTTTGCAGTCAGTCTAACTTTACAAATGCAACTGATCCTGCTCCTTGGGTGATTTAACCTGTCCCCAGGGGCTGGGTGTCCCACCCACCCAGCCCCTGGGGACAGGTTACAGTGACAATGGTGTGGCTGGAGCAGCGACCCAGATCCTGCCCCACAGCCTGTCTCCGCCTTGCTACTGCTTGCATTTTTAAAAAGCGGCGCTGCCTCTCGCGTGCCTCGCAGCGCAGCCAGAGGGACACCCGTCTGCCAGTGAACGCGGCAGCAGCCTTTCCTGTCTCTGGCATTATGGGTCTCCTGAGGACTCGAAGCTGCTTTTGCACGGAGCCTGTGACAGCAGCATCGTGGGCAGGGCCTAGAGCAGGGATCTGTGGCCCCGGGAGGCTCCCAGGCAGCCCCTGGATTGGAGCTGCCCTGCTTTGGGAGCCCCATGGAAGTGACACACATTCACGGCTCTGTCCCCTTCCTCCCTGCCCACCAGGACTCGCTACATCCAGACGGAGCTGGGCTTCCACGAGCGGCTCTTTGTGGCTGTGCTGACCTCCAAGGCCACCCTGAACACTCTGGCTGTGGCCGTCAACAAGACGGTGGCCCATCTCTTCTCCCACCTGCTGTACTTCACGGGGCTGCGCAGCGCCAAGGTGCCCCACGGCATGGCCCTGGTGTCCCACGGTGACGAGCGCCCCGTCTGGCTGATGTATGAGACGGTGCGCTACATCCACCAGCACTTTGCGGGGGACTTTGACTGGTTCTTCATCATGCAGGATGACACCTATGTTCAAGCAGAGCAGGTCAAGACCCTGACGGCCCACCTGAGCATCAACCAGGACGTCTACCTGGGCCGGGCAGAGGAGTTCATTGGAGGGGAGGAGCAGGCCCGCTATTGCCACGGGGGCTTCGGCTACCTGCTCTCACGCAGCCTGCTGCTGAGGCTCCACCAGTACCTGGACAGCTGTCGTAATGAGATCCTCAGTGTGCGGCCAGACGAATGGCTGGGGCGGTGCATTGTGGACTTCCTGGGCATCGGCTGTGTCTCTGAGCACCAGGTAGGGCACCTCCACCTGGGAGACGCCGAGAGAGGGGGCTGGGCGGGAGGTGTGAGCAGATCAGGCACAGCAGCTGCCCCAAGGAAGCCATTCCAACCTCCTGCTTTCCAGCGGGACTTTTAAGTGCGCGGTTTTATGTAGTCTATTATATTTCTGGCCCACCCAATAGCTGAAGCCAATTCTAAGAGTAGCTCAGCCAGGGACCCCGCTGGTTGCTGCTTCCATTTCTGATCTACGTATTCCAGGGAGGCAGAATTCCTGTAACTGCGAAGGTATGCTGGAACTGGCCCTATTCTGTTTGCTTGCTCATGGTACTTTTAAGCTGCCCAATAAGCGAAGATCTCTGGGTGGTGTGCAATAAAGTAAAAATACACAATACACAAACATTAAAACAATGAATAAAAACAGTGCAACATAAAACAAAGGTAAAACCTGGTGCAAGAAATAAAGCCATTCTAGCATATAAAACCAGCAGGAGAATAAAGCCCTAAAAGCCAAGGTAAGCAAAGTTCTCAAAATTCCTGGGAGAATAGAAAATCCTTCTTCCCTTTAGGCCCAAGACCCCCTTTCTTTCTTTCTTTCTTTCTTTCTTTCTTTCTTTCTTTCTTTCTTTCTTTCTTTTTCTTTCTTTCTTGGTTGGTTAGTTAGTTAGTTAGTTAGTTAGTTAGTTAGTTAGTTCATGCGGGTCTTTCGAGCTTCCCGGTCTTCTCCTAAGGCCTGTTTAGGTTGAAAGAGCCGACGGGTAAAGAAGGTTCTTTCGAGTGGAGGACGCGAAGGGGGCTTCTCAGTGTTTTGAAGGAAGGGGGGTTGTATGTAGGAAGGACATCAAAGCAGACAAGGATGTGCACAGGAAAACCTGGAATTGCAGATCAGTTCATCACTGCCCCAACCCCAACCCCCCCCCCCCCCCCCGGCCCGGGTAAGGAAGGAGACAAAATTGCCATAGAGGCTGAGACCTGGCTGGGCTGACTAATGGTGCCCCCCACCCCCCACCAAGGCTTCGTGGGTTCAGCCTTTCACACACTGCATCCATCCAATCAGAATGATGCCAAGGAAATACCACTAATTGCCAATACAGGTTAGGATTGCTTTGGAAGGGAGGGGGAGAATGGGGAAGATCCTCCCCCCCCCCCCCCCCCCGGCTTGGCAGCATAAGAGGGCTTATGGGGCAGAAGGGGTGATCTTGGGAAGGTGCCCCACTGACTTTTGTGGGGCTGCCCAGAGCCTTCCCACTGGGAATCTCACAGCCCCACCCAGTGTGTGTGTGTGTGTGGGGGGGGGGTGCCTTGGGTTTGGAGCTGGGAGGTGAGTTCGAATTCCCAATCAGCCAGGGAGCTGCATCATGGATCATTCTCAGCTGAACCTGCTTTGCCAATGGCTGGTTATGGAAACCCAACAAGGGCTGCGCTGAGAGGATGTGTGGTGGCCAGAGTGGTCAGTCTTTGATGCCATGGGCTCCTGTGAGGGTGGAGGACCAGGCGGTCTCCAGGATGTCCCCTCCAGCATCCGGGGCAGAATGCCACAGGGAACACGACTGGGGTGGTGGTGGCGGCAGCAGCTCTTAAACTCGTGTCCTGTTTGTGGGCTTCCCACTGGGGCAACTGGCTGGCCACCTTGGGAACAGAGCACTGGGCTGCAAGGGGCAGCACAGTTCCCTATAGGTCCTTGAGCCTCCCCCCCCCCCCGGTCTCTCTCTTCCCTTTCCCCTTTTAGGGCCAGCATTACTCATCCTATGAACTAGCGAAGAATGCGGACCCGGAGAAGGAGGAGGGAGAAGAATTTTGGGGTGCAGTCACTGTGCACCCCGTCGCAGAGGCAACCCTCATGTATCGTCTGCATAAGAGGTTCAGCAGAATCCAGTTGGACCGGACCTACCAAGAGATCGCGCAGCTGCAGGTAGAAGATGGAACGAGGTCTCTATCTCTTGCCGAGGTGTGGGGTGGGCAGGGAGGAGGGCTGGGGTCCCCCTTGTCCTGATCAGCCCGGCTGATCCCTGACGGACGGCTCAAGCAGAAGTCGGCAGGTCCTGGCGTTGGAGCCTGCAGGAGCTGGGCAGGGAGGGGCTGAGGGGAACGGCGTGCCTGGATTTCAGCCCCACTGGGCTTTCCAGAGAGGTGCAACCGGCCCCTGCTGGCTCCGTCATGCTCTGGCCAGGTGGCCCGCCTGTGCTCTTGTGTCCCCTTGATTGCCATAGGGCACGCATCATAGGATCAGATTGGGCTGCAAGGGGTGTTATAGGAACAGAGGAAGCCGCCTTATATGGACCCCATCTGTCCCCTGCCTTCCCCAGCCCAGTCCGTATAGCCCAGTATTGCCAGCACGGAGTCTGGCAGCAGCCATGGCCCCCTCCCTCCCTCTGGGGTTTCAGACTGGATCCTTCCCTAGCCCTGTCTAGAGGGGCTGCCTGGAAGTGAACCTGGGGATTTCCACAAGCAAAGCAGCCCCTGCCCCCTGCCCCAGGCTGATCCTGCTCCCTCAGGATGGCTCAAGCAAATGCCAGCAGGTAGATCCCTTCCTCAGGATCCCTCCCTAGCCTCTCTGGGGCAGTTGCAGTTATTGGAAGCCCCCCTTCCCCCCAGGAACACCTGGCAGCTGTGGGCTTTGCCTTTGAGCCCATGCTCACTTAACTGCTCAAGACGTTTTTGTACTGCTTTTGAAACAGAACGTCCTCAAGGCAGTGGCTTAAAACAATAAATTGCATTTAACTAAAACAGCTACGCAAAGCATTTAAAACTACAACAATAAAAACTCCCCATTTATAACATCAAAATGGCCATCTATTCATTTAAAAGCAGGCTGGAACATCCCTCAGAAGAGCCGTGCCGGGTCAGAGCAAGGTCCATCTCTCCCAAGATCCTGTTCACACAGTGGCCAACCAGGTGCCCCAACGGGGAAGCCCACAAGCAGGACCTGAGTGCAAGAGCACCCTCCTGCCCATGTTCCCCAGCAACTGGGGAACATCGGCACATTGCCTCTGATACTGGAGGTGGCATATAGAGATCAGGACTCGTAGCCAACAGGAAAAATGGCACTCAAGGTGGCTCCTCCCGTGTGTTCTGGAGACCTTCCTTTTCAAAGTACAGTCCAGGTGTTCGAGGCCTGCTGGACACGAATCCAAACCCCTGTTCTCTTCCTGGGAAATCTATGCAGCACAAGCCCCTTGGCATGCTCCTTCAGCAGGGTCTCTTGAAACCCTGTTCTTTTTTGCCTGGGCTGGCAGAGACCCGATGGGTCCGGCTGCTGGATGTCTTTCCCCAGCACCTGGATTTGGGCCCCTGTGGCCCTGGTTCAGGCCCAAAGAGGGAGGAGAGAAGGACACAGATTCACAGGTGCCATCTTCACCGGCAGGCCCAGATCCGCAACCTGACAGCGCTGATGCCGGCGGGGGAGGCTGCCCTGAGCTGGCCCATAGGCATCAACGCCCCCTTTGCACCCAAATCCCGCTTCGAGGTGATTGGCTGGGATTACTTCACGGAGCAGCACCTCTTCTCCTGCCCCAACGGTGCCCCCAAGTGCGACCTGGCTGGGGCCAGCAAGGCCGACGTGCGCGACATCCTCCAGGCCGCCCTGGAGCAGCTCAACCAGCGCTACCAGCCCCGGCTGCGCTTCCAGAAGCGGCAGCTGCTGAACGGTTACCGGCGCTTCGATCCCACGCGGGGCATGGAGTACACGTTGGACCTGCTGCTGGAGGCCGTCACCCGGAAGGGGCACCGTCACGTGCTGGCCAAGCGGGTGAGCCTGCTGCGCCCCCTCAGCAAGGTGGAGATCATCCCCATGCCCTACGTGACGGAGGCCACGCGGGTGCAGGTTATGCTGCCTCTCACGGTGCAGGAGCTGGACTTTGTGGGCAACTTCCTGGACGCGTTTGCCACGAATGCTTTGGACACACGCGAGAATGCCTGGCTCAGCCTGCTCTTCATCTATGACCCTTACGACGCGCAGCGGGTCACTCAGGTGGACGTCTTTGCTGGGGTCAAGGCCATGGTGGCTGAACTGGAGAAGCGCTACGCAGACGTCAAGATCCCCTGGATCAGCGTCAAGACGGAGGTGCCCTCCCAGCTGAAGCTCCTGGACATCGTGTCCAAGAAGCACCCGGTGGACACGCTGTTCCTCCTGGCCAGTGTCTGGACAGAGATCAACCTGGATGTCCTGAACCGCTGCCGCATGAACACCATCAGCAACTGGCAGGCCTTTTTCCCTGTGCACTTCCAGGAGTTCAACCCGGTGCTGACCTACCGGGGTGAGCCGGGTGGTGCCGCCGCCGCTGCCTCCACCACCACCGACTTCCTACGGGACGGGCATTTTGACCGGCATGTCTTTGCCGAGGCCTGCTTCTACAACTCGGACTACATGGCCGCCCGCACCAAGCTGGCGGCAGATGTCCTGGACGGGGGCCAGGGGCTGGAGGAGATGGAGGTCTTTGACATCTTCCTGCGCTATTCGGAGCTGCACCTCTTCCGGGCGGTGGAGCCGGGGCTGGTGCAGAAGTATGTGCTGAGGAGCTGCAACGCTCGCCTGAGTGAGGAGCTCTACCACTACTGCGTCCTCAGCAACCTGCAGGGACTGGCATCGCGATCACACCTGGCCATGGCGCTCTTTGAGCAAGAACAGGCCAACAGCACTTGAGCAGTGGGGTGGGAGCAGGGAGGCCACAGCACTTGGCTCTCGGGGCGGGATCCTGAAGACCCTGGTTTTATACGGAAAGCCATTAAATTCTTCCCGTGAGTGCATTTGCCTGGTTCCTGCCAGCATTGCCTGTGGCTCTGCTCCTGCTGAGGGAAGGCGCGGGGGTGCTTGGCTGTGGTGGCCCTCAGGGAGACTGGCCTGTCTTATTGCAGAATGGCTTGGCCACCTACCTGCCTGCCTGCCCTCCATCGTGGCCCTGTCCATGACCGGTTGGTGTGGCTGCTACATGCTCCCATGGGTGGGTGCCTTTCTCCCAGTAGGAATGGCAGCTGTGCTTGGGGCAGAGCTAGCAGCCGTCTCTTCTTCAGTGGGCATTGGCCTTGTAGCGGTATCCTTTTGGGGGGCGGGGCAATAGGCAAACCCCATCACCCCTTTTGCCATCTTGAGTCTACTGGAGAGCTCAAAGGTGGTCTGGAGGGAGGGCAGAAGTTGCCTGGAGGCTTTTTGGGGAACTGGCTCTGGCCTGTGTCGCTCTCTTAAGGCAGTGTGCACGCTGCCTGATGGGCTCCGTTGTGTGCAGCTCTCCACGGGGACTGCAGTGTGGGGATTCTCTGAACGGAGGGCTGGATTGCTGTTGCTGAGTGCAGTCAGCGTAAGGTAGAATCACAGGATACGACTGCAGGACTTCTTAAAGAAAAGATATAGCAGGGACTTTGGAATCTCCTAGTCCGAGTCTGGCTCAGTGCTGGCTCCGCCATGCAGCTGCAGCATCCCTGACAGACGCTCATCCAGCCTCTGCTTAAGTACTTTCTGTGAAGGGGACACCCTCCCAACCACTCGAGGCAGTCAGCTTGAGATCCATCAAGATATATCAGTGGTGCAGGCAGATAATTTTGGGCTTCAGTTGTGATGTACACAATGGCTCAATTCGGACGACACGATAGTCAATGGTGGGTTGACTAACCCTAGGGGGCACTCTCCACACAACATGGTAATAAATAATCAACTGTGGTGTGGATGAGGATCAGCGCTGGGTTGACTATGGCAGTATTCGGATGTCACAATAGTCAAAACAAATGATGATTGTTTCCCCCACACCAGTTTATTGTGTCGTCCGAATTGAGCCAGAGAGTGTTTCTCTTCTGGCTGTGTTAACTACGAACCGTCTGTCAGGATCAGGCCTGTTGTCCCTAGTGTGGGGGAAGGGGTTTCAGGCTATCAATTGGAATCAGATTCTGAACCAGAAGAAACAGGACTAGAAATTTACCAGCCAACACAGAGGCAAGGGAGGAGATTCTCCCGGGCTCTTCAGGAGTCAGGGAGGAATCTTCACTGGATTTCATCCGAGAGAATGCGAACAACTCAAGAGTCCATGGGAACCCAGCTTTCCTCAAAGGGGGAAGGGCCTTCGGAGTTGGCTGATCCCAGGGTCTGCCACAGGAGCTGAAAGCAGGGGAGAAGCGATCAGCTCTGTTAGCTTCTCGCCAAAGACTTCTTCAGAAGAAACCTTGAAGCAAAAGTAGCTCAGGAAAAGCTCCCTTTTGCTGAAAGGACAACTGCCTAGTTCAGTTAGACCAAATTTTTGCTTAGAGGAAAGCTCCTAGTGTTTAAACTCCCTTCAGGTGCGAAGAGACGTTTATTTGCTGACTAAAATTTTGTGGATTACTTGGCAGACCTCTTTATTGTTTCGCATCACAGCAAGAGGGCTTGGGATCACAACACCCTCCAAACTAGCCTGTTTCGTGCCACTAATCCCACGTTCAGTACCACCAACCACAACTATGTACTGATACATCAAATGCAGGTTCTTAGTCAACACACGCACACACAAAAAACGTATCGCCTCCAGACCTGTGCCAAGGTTTTGTGCTGCTTTATGCCACAAATCCCAAGTTTTGTGCTACCACCAAAAGCGTGAAAATGACATATCCTTGGTTGGGGCCTGGTGAATGCAAAACAATTCTACATTTTTCTGTCTCCTCCAAACCTATGCTGAGGTTTTGTGCTAGTTTTGAATCATAGAATAGTAGAGATGAAAGGAGCCTCTAAGGCGTTGGAGTCCAACCCCCTGCTCAAGGCAGGAATCCACCTTAAGCATCCCTGACAGATGGTTGTCCAGCTGCCTCTTGAATGCCTCTAATGTGGGAGAGCCCACCACCTCCCTAAGTCATGGGTTCCATTACTGTACTGCTCTAACAGTCGGGAAGTTTTTCCTGAAGTCCAGCCAGAATCTGGCTTCCTGTCACTTGAGCCCATTATTCTATGTCCTGCATTCTGAGTTGATGGAGAAGAGATCTTGGCCCTCCTCTGTGTGTCAACCTTTCAAGTCCTTGAAGAGTGCTATCATGTCTCCCCTTGATCTTCTCTTCTCCAGGTTAGACATGCCCAGTTCTTGCAGTCTCTCCTCACAGGGCTTTGTTTCCAGACCCCAGATCATCCTCGTTGCCCTCCTCTGAACACGCTCCACGTTGTCTGCATCCTTCTTGAAGTGGGGTGCCCAGAACTGGACGCAATACTCAAGATGAGGCCTAACCAATGCCGAATAGAGGGGAGCCAGTACCTCATGCGATTTGGAAGCTATACTTCTATTAATGCAGCCCAGAATAGCATTTGCCTTTTTTGCAGCCACATCACACTGTTGGCTCATATTCAGCTTGTGATGTAACAATTCCAAGATCCTTCTCACTTGTTGTATTGATTAGCCAAGTATCCCCCATCTTGTAACCGTGCATTTGGCTTATTTTTCCTAGGTGTAGAACTTGGCATTTATCCCTATTAAATGTCATTCTGTTGTTTTCAGCCCAGCGCTCCAGTCTATCAAGATCACTTTGAAGTTTGTTTCTGTCTTCCAGGGTATTCGTGATCCCACCCAATTTTGTGTCATCCGCAAAGCATTCATTTCCTGCACCTCCTTGTCCAAATCATTAATAAAAATGTTGAAGAGCACTGGGCCCAGGACTGAGCCCTGCAGGTACCCTGCTCATTACCTCCCCCCAGTTTGAGTTCTTTTGTGCCGCAAATCCTGAGTTTTGTCTGCCACCAACAACTGTGTACTGATGCATCAAATGCAGGAGTTGACACAGACAAAAAAAAACCCACATCCTTAAATCACCCCCAAATGTTTATCAAAGTTTTGTGCTGTTTTGTGCTTCTACAGTTTACTTAAGCCTTGCTGAGTTCAGTGGGGCTTTCTCACTCATGAATAAGGGGGAGAGTTTCACTTTTTAAAACAACTGTTGTTGTTCAGATATTTTAACAAATTAGATGAGCTTTTGTGGGTTACAACCCACTTTACAAGTAGGGATTTCTGACACAAAACGGACAAAACTTTGACATAGGTTTGGAGGAAATAGGAGAATGTGAACTTTTTATCTGTGTTGACGCCTGCATTTGATGCATCTGTATACAGTTGTCAGTGGTGGCACAACAGCACAAAACTTTGGCACAGGTCTGGAAGTGATATGACAACGTTGGTTTTTGTGTGTGTTCACTATGAACCTGCATTTGATGTTGTGGGTGGCGGCACAGAACTCGGAACTGGTGCACAAAACTGCAGGAGACACTCGTTTGGGGATTTCGTTGTTAATAGAGCCCTGATTCTAAACACATTTATTACCTGGGAGTAATCACTACTCTTGTTGTAGAAGAGAATAAGTTTGAGAGCATTAGTTATTGGTTGAATTAGAGATTGAATAAACAAAATGCTCAAAGTACAAATAATAAACTGTGTATCTGTAACCATATAGATGACCGGCTGGCTACCTACCCCCTGGTGATGGCTACCCCTCCTAGCTTTGTGTCATCTGCACATGCGCAAAGCATCTCCTCTGCACGCTCATCCAAGCCATTTGTGAAAATGTGGACCAGAACAGGGCCTACGGCAGAGCCCTGCACCAGACCTCCCTTCCGTAGGGCTGCTGAGGCATTCATGACGATGTGGCTGCTCAGCCAGCTGTGGATCCACCTAACAGGAGTAGCGTCCAACCCACATTTTACCATCTTTCATGGGAAACCTTGTCAAATCCTTTGCTGAAATCAAGGTATCCAACGTCCACCAATCTAGGAATTCTTATCCAAAAAAGGAGATAATGTTGATCTGACATGACTTACTCCTGACAAAGCCATGTTAGAGCCTCCTAAGCAATACATTGTTTCTAGGTGCTCACAAGCCGCCTGCTTAATCACGTGACCCAGAATTTTGCCCGTTTGGTTTGTTGTTTCCTGGATCCACTTTTCCCCCAAATGGCAGCGTTTGCCGCCTCCAGTCTTCTGGCGTGACGCCTCTTCTCCAGAAGTTCTCGGAGATTACACCCGGGGATGCTGTCATCTGGCCCTGGGGGTAGTTCTCGCCTTACCTACCTTGTCCCGGGCCAGACACAGCTTCCCCCCGTGGTAGGCGCCGGCCAACTCCGCCCTCTCTCCAGGTTTCGCTGTGAAGCCGCCCACCCCCTTCCCTGAGCATCTTCTTGCTCAGAGCACAGCTAGAGATGCCGGCGCTTTCCGTGTTTGGCCGCCGCCACCTCCCTCGAGAGACACAGCCGCTCACCAGATCCGAGATCGGAAGCTGCGTCTCCTGAGTCAGCTCCTGAGTCAGCCCCTGGGTCCCTCTTGCCCACTCTTGTCGACACCGACTGGCGGCGGCGGCGGCGGCGGCTCTCCAGAGTTGCAGGCAGGGTCCCTCCCTCCCAGGAGATGCTGCCGGGGATCGAGCCCGGGGCCTTCTGGATGCAAAGCACGGGCGCTCCTTCCACGGAGCCCCGGGCCCCCAGTCGCGTCTCCTCCTCTTCCTTCCTCCTTGGTGATCTGCCCCTGTTGACGCCTAGGCTGCGGTCTATGGGGCGGTTTATCAATGCAATCAATCAATCAATCAACGAAATAGGCACGTGGCGCTCCCTGCGCAGCCGCCTCGCCGCTTCTTCAAACGTCCCTTCGTGGGAATGGTTGGCGATTGCGCCATCCCTCTGCCGGGCTCCAGGATCTCCCCTCCGTCCAGAGCATCAAGGGGGGCGGTCAGCTGGGGGGCGGGGCGGAAAGAGCCTGGCCTGGGACGCTGGTCATCCGCGCGCGCCCCACTCTTTGCCCGGGGTTTTCAGCCCAGGCGCAGCCACGGGGGCTCGGTGCGTGCCGGTCCGACAAGGGGGCCTTCGGGGGCGGGGGAAGAAAGGCCGAGGCTGCCGAGGCCTAGATCACCACGTGAGACGTGGAGCCGGGGGTGGTGCGAGGCAACTGAAGAGCGCGCGGAGTGGGGGAGCCCTACCTCGTCCCAGGCAGGAGAGGAGGCTGATTTTGCAGCACCTGATTTAGCGGGGCGGGAGGAGGAGAGGACGACCACGAAGACGCCCCCTCCTTTCTGCAGCTTCGCGCAGGCGCCTTGCGCTCCGCAGGAGAGGGAGCAGCGACTGCCGCTACCAAAGCCAGCCGACCGGCACTGCCGACGGCCAGAGGCGCGGAGCCGTCGCGGGGCGCTTGGTCTGCTCGCCAGGTACGCGGGGCCGGGCGAAGGCGCGGGTCTTGTTCGCCCCTTGCCTTAGGCGCCGTCGCCGCCTCCCTTCTTCCCGCTCGGGCGCGCCGCCGCTCCCTGGCATCTCTCGGCCTTTTGCTCCGCTCCCTGGATCGCCCTGGCCCTGTGCCCTGTCGGGCGACCCTCCTGAACTCGGCCCGGCGACTTTTCCCTCCTGCCCCGTCCAGGAGGGCGGAGAGGCCGCTCCCTTTGCCCAGCTGTCGCCGCTGGCCGGCAGCGTGTGGAGCTGGTGCAAATTGCCCGGGACTGGCCCTTGCCTCTCGGTCCGTCTCCCGGCCGACCGACGTGCCCCAGCCGTTGCCGGCTACAGCAGCCCCGGGGCCCCTCGGCCCTGCGCCTGGCCTGCGGGGCTGTAGGGGCCGGTCAGCCAGCGCTCGCCCACTTCGGAGTGGCGCTCCCTTGGCCTGACTGACCCATGGCGGGGCAGGGGGGCGGAGTTGGGGCCAGGAGGAGCACCCGCCCGCCCCCTCGGGCCACCACCTCTAGCCCCAGAATCTACAGGCAGTGCCGCATGTACTACTTGCCGGCAGCTTTTCTAGCCCCGATAAATCACACATCGGGGGCTGTGAAGGGGGGCGGCGCTTCCAGGCAGGCTGGAGCCCCGCTCTCGCTCTGACCCCCCTCCCCCCCGCGTGGGCCTGGCCTTGCGCACCTCCGATGTGCCCACGCAGCCTCCTCCAGCGGGGGCGGCGCGAGGTTTCAGGGAGAGCCGCTCACTGCCTGTCTGCGCCGGGCTTGTTTCTCCCTTCCAGAGATGAATCGCGACGACCTTTCCGAGCGAAGGCAGCTGCTGCTCAGCCGGGACCAACGCCTGCCCTGCCCTTGTGCCGCGGCCTGAGGCGACGTGGGAGGCCCGCAAGTCCAAATGGGCAGTTTGACCGCATGCACAGGACCCCTGACCAGGCCGAGGTAGCCCCCCCCCATTTGGAATGTGAAGGGTGTCTGATGGTAGTTCTGAACAAAGCAGGCTCGCCTGGGGGCGGGGGAACACACAAGGGGGGTCCTCATGGAGGAATTTCAGGTCAGGTTTTGTGGGGTGGTGGGGTGGCTGGGTGGGCTCCTTTCTTTCTGTCTGTGTTATTTTGATGTCCGTGAGATCAACCACTAGGTGCTGCCTGGGGGTGGGGCAGGCAGGGGCCAAACTCCCTGAGCAACCCAAGGGTTCCTCTGTCCTTGGGTGGGGGTGGGGTGGGGGGGGGTCACTCACCTCCACTCCAATGGCCTGTAAAGCATTGGCCACCTACATGCAGCTGGGTTTATGCTGCCCAATTTGCTCCCCTCTCCCAAGGTTGACTGGTTACTCTGCCTATTGAGCAAGAGCCAGTGCCATACTCTGCTCTCCTTTTGACGGGTGGCCTCCTCCTCCTGCTGCTACTGCTGCTGCTGCTGCTGCTGTAATGCGTTGGCTTGAGTTGGCCAAGGGACTGGTGGGTGAATGTCTCTGCTTCGCAGGAAACCAAGCCCCAGACGATGAGGCTGAGCCTGGGGCCTCCCTGAGACACCCCTTCCCAGGAGACCGGCCGCTTGCCTGCCTTAGGACCCTTGAGCAGCAAGGGAGGAATTGGGCTTCCACCTTCTGCAGCAGGAGCGGCAGCCACCGTCCTCCTTGTGGGCTTCTGGTCCGGCGTGTCACCCCAGCTCAATGCCGCAGATCTTTCCCAGGGAGGCCTGACATCTCTTCGAAGTGCCTGCCTGATGGTGAGTCTAGGCCTCGCTTGCTTCCGGGCAGTTGCCGCTGATGAGCGGAGGGGTTGGTGGTGGTGCATCTCATGTCAACCTCCAGGCAGGTCTCTTGGGGCATGCAAGGTTTGTTTTCAAATGTGACTCCTCTGCCCTCTTCTCTTGGAGCAAGTGAGGCTCTCGCACAGCTTGTCTGCATTCCCGCTGCCCAAGCCTGGGATCTCGCACCAGTGGTTTCCTGAGTCATAAAATCCTAGAGTTGAAAGGGGCCATTGAGCCCATCTAATCCAACCCTCTGCTCATGATAGGAATCCTGTTTGAAACATCCCTGGCAGGTGGCTGTCCAGACTCTGCTTGGATTCATCCACCAGTGGAGGCTTCCCCACCCCCAAGACAGTTGCCACCGTTGTCTGACTGCTCTGTCTGTTTGGCAGGGGTTTCTGCCTTCCTGTCACTGAAGCCTGTTACCTCATGTCTTGGATGACAGAGAACAGGTTGCAGCCCTCTTGTGCATGACAACCCTATAGGGACTTGAGAAGTCCTACTGTGCCCATCCCACCTCCCCCCCCGCCAGTGTTCTCTTTTGAAGGCTAAGCAAAGCCCCCCCCCCTGCTTTCACTGTCTCTTCTTTTAACATCAAATTTCTGTCCCTGTTGCTGTGCAGATAAAACTGAGCTACTTGCGAGATTGTACTTGCTGGTGTCGTGGTAGTCCTTGCTTACTAGAACTCTCGAAAGTTTCCCTTAACAAAGGCGCCTGAGGAAAACTTGGCAGCCCTAGCAAAAGAGGAGAAGGTCCTCTCATGACTTGGTAACTGGGTACACAACAGAAGCTGAGAGTAGGAACAGATGGACAGTTCTCCCAATGGAAGGATGTCAACACTGGTGTCCTCCAAGGATCTGCATTGGGGCCTTTTTGATCATAAATGACCTGGAATCAGGCATGAGGAGTGAGGTGGCCAAGTATGTGGATGGCACCAAATTATTTCAAGTAGCCCAAACAAAAACTGACGGCGGGAAGATATAAAATGTGGGAACTGGCATTAAAATTAGGGGTGTGCATCGGATCGGATCCGATCCACGATCCGAATCCGATCCGACCCAAAATCGGGAAAATCCGATCCGATCCGATCCGGCCAACCTCCGATCCGATCCGATCCGATCCGATGAGGTCCGATCCGGATCGGACGCCATTTTGAATGCTTTTTCCCATAGCCAAGTATTGTTTTACAAAAACGCCTATAACTTTTTCATTTTTAAAGATAGAAGGATGAAACTTGGGCACATTGTAGACTGGTTAGGGGTAGTTATCTGTGAGAAATTTCAGAAAGATTGGTGCATGCATTTTGTGGCAATTAATTTTTTAATAAATACCCAGGAATGCCTATAACTTTGTCATTTTTAAAGTTACACACATGAAACTTTGCCACATTGTAGGGGGTACCTTGGGACCTATGTGTGTGAAATTTCAGAAACGTAGGTGCTTGTCTTGTGTGGCAATTAATTTTTAGAAAAATGGGTAGTAGTGGGGTAAATACAGTTACGCCTCCCATTTTTTTATTTTTGAAGATACAAACAGGAAACTTGGGCACATTACAGGTACCACTTGCCTTGATATGTGTGTGAAATTTCAGAAACATTGGAGCTTTCCTTGTGTGGCAATTAATTTTTGAAACAATGAGGAAAGAAACACCTATAACTTTGTCATTTTTAAAGTTACACACATGAAACTTTGCCACATTGTAGGTGGTACCTTGGGACCTATGTGTGTGAAATTTCAGAAACATAGGTGCTTGCCTTGTGTGGCAATTAATTTTTTAATAAATACCCAGGAATGCCTATAACTTTGTCATTTTTAAAGTTACACACATGAAACTTTGCCACATTGTAGGCGGTACCTTGGGACCTATGTGTGTGAAATTTCGGAAACGTAGGTGCTTGCCTTGTGTGGCAATTAATTTTAGAAAAATGGGTAGTGGTGGGGTAAATACAGTTACGCCTCCCACTTTTTTATTTTTGAAGATACAAACAGGAAACATGGGCACATTACAGGTACCACTTGGCTTGATATGTGTGTAAAATTTCAGACAGCTGGGTCCAGGCATGTGGTGGCAAGGTATTTTTGAAACAATGAGGAAAGAAACGCCTATAACTTTTTTATTTTAAAAGTTAGAAGTCTGAACATTGCTCACTTTGTAGATGGGTTAGGGGTAGATATGTGTCAGAAATTTCAGAATTATAGGTCCAGGCATTTGATGGCTATGGAATTTTTAAATTACATGTTTCAAAAAAATTTCTACAGAGGCCAGGTCTTCCCCTCCCGCTTCCCGCGAAGAAAAGGAAACACTCTCTCGTCTCGATCCCTTTGATCCTTGCTAGTAGTATCCATTACAGGGCTCGTGTTTCCTTTCCTACTTTCACTTTTCAAGCAGAACGGCTGAGCCTAGCTGAGTTTTGCAGCCATGCGTGCAAGGAAGGATCACTCTGGTCTCGATCCCTTTGATCCTTGGTAGTATCCATTACAGGGCTCGTGTCTGCTTGAGTACAAAGTAAAATTAATTGCCACACAAGGCAAGCACCTACGTTTCCGAAATTTCACACACATAGGTCCCAAGGTACCACCTACAATGTGGCAAAGTTTCATGTGTGTAACTTTAAAAATGACAAAGTTATAGGTGTTTCTTTCCTCATTGTTTCAAAAATTAATTGCCACACAAGGAAAGCTCCAATGTTTCTGAAATTTCACACACATATCAAGGCAAGTGGTACCTGTAATGTGCCCAAGTTTCCTGTTTGTATCTTCAAAAATAAAAAAATGGGAGGCGTAACTGTATTTACCCCACTACTACCCATTTTTCTAAAAATTAATTGCCACACAAGACAAGCACCTACGTTTCTGAAATTTCACACACATAGGTCCCAAGGTACCCCCTACAATGTGGCAAAGTTTCATGTGTGTAACTTTAAAAATGACAAAGTTATAGGCATTCCTGGGTATTTATTAAAAAATTAATTGCCACAAAATGCATGCACCAATCTTTCTGAAATTTCTCACAGATAACTACCCCTAACCAGTCTACAATGTGCCCAAGTTTCATCCTTCTATCTTTAAAAATGAAAAAGTTATAGGCGTTTTTGTAAAACAATACTTGGCTATGGGAAAAAGCATTCAAAATGGCGTCCGATCCGGATCGGACATCTGGTCCGATCCGATCCGACCAGCCTCCGATCCGATCCGATCCGATCCGACCCCCCAGGTCCGATTCCGATCCGCTATCCGATCCGATCCGGGGGGTCAGTGCACATCCCTAATTAAAATGGCAAATGCAGTTCAATTTAAGCAAGTGTAAAGTGACACCCATTGCTTTGTCTAAGCACTGATGGGCTGTGAGCTGACAGGGACTGACCAGGAAAGGGACCCTGGGGTTGTGGTGGGCAACTCCATGAAAAATGTATTTATTTATTTATTATTACATTTATATCCTGCCTTGTTTTCCCCCAATGAACCCAAGGCATTTTATCTTACCACAACAACCCTGTGAGGTAGGTCAGGCTGAAAGCCTGTGACTGGTCCAAAGTCACCCAGTGAGCTTCCATAGGTGAGTGGGGACTAGAACCCAGATCTCCCGACTCTTAAGCCAGCACTCTACCCACTACACCACAGTGTCAATTAAGTGTGCAGCTGCTGTGAAAAGGGCACATTCCATGTCAGGATCATTAGGAAAGGGATTGAAATGAAATTGCCAGCATCATAATGCTTTTACCCACATCTATGGTGTGATCACACTTGGACTACTGTGTGCAGGTCACGTTGCCACACGGGTTTTGTAGAGCTGGAGAACAGGCAGAAAAAGGCAACCAAAATGATTAAGGGACTAGAGCAACTTCCCTGTGTGGAAAAATGGCAACACTTGGGGGCTTTTTAGTGTAGAAAGGGGGTGAATAAGGGGAGACACAAAAGGGGTATAAACCTAGGCAGGATGGGGAGAAAGGGGAGATGCTTGCTAGCACCCAAAGGGGTCATTATCCCATGAAGTTGAATGGTGGAGAATTCAGGTCAGACAAAAGGAAGGACTTCTTCACTCAGCGGAGTTAAACTATGGAACTGACTTCTACAAAGTGTTGTGAGGGCCACCAATTTGGACGGCTTTACAAGGGGATTGGACAAATGAATGGAGGAGAAAGGATATCAATGGCTACTAGTCCTGATGGCCTCCAAGATCAGGGGGAGGTTGGCTATGTAGTATCCCTGTCGCTGGAGGACATGAGCAGGTAGGTGTTAACACCTTCCTGCCCTGCTTGTGGGCTTCCTATTGGGACATCTGCTTGACCACTGTTGGAACAGAGGACTGGGCTAAAGAGGCCTCTTGGGTCCAATGGTTTTAGGCTTAGGGGTGTGGGAGGCTTCTGTCCGAGGTTGGCAGAACGAGAAACAAAGGTGATGCAAAGCAAGCAGATGCCTCAGTTGACATCCCTGATTTGGACAGGGTTCTCCAGTTGCAGAATGTGGTGCTGCCAGCCAGAGAGTTTGGCTCTTTCAGGCACAAGACATGTTCTGGCCTAGTTCTTGCAGGTGGAGTCCTCTGCTTTCGTTTATGAAAGCGGCCTCCCCTCGGCTTCAGCCTCTGAAGAGGGGGTGTAGAACAGAGCAGTCCAGCTAGCCTTCTTGCCTGTTGGTTCTGCCGGCGGTGGAAGCATTTCCCCAGTGCAGGCACACACTGTGCGGAGTGGCAGGCGCACGGCTGGCCTCCTTCTGGCCAGTTCCGTCTGGCAAGTCCCACTTTGGATTGGTATGAGCATTTCTCTTGAGTCCTTGCTCTTGAGTTTAAAGAAAGCAACACAGACTCTGTCTCAGTGGGCCTGGGCTTGGATTGGGCCTGAGGAGCTGGGCATGGCAGTCCCTGGCCTCTGAGGAGCAGATGGATACTTGCTGTTCTTTAGAGGGCATTCAGAAACTGCCTTTATCCTCTATGATGAATGCCCAGGAAGGAGCAGCACAGGGCAAGGGGTGTGTGAGGTGGCGAGGAGGGTTTCTCTCAGGCTTCTACTGGCTGTTGCAGCCTTGCCTGAGTTTCTCTCATGACAAGACTGTAAAGTAGGAAGGCATCTTTGGTGCAGCCAGACTGTTTGTCCCTCTCACCCACCACGGTTGTCAACTCTGATTGGCCCTCCAGCAGGCTGAGGTGCCCAGCAGGGACTGGAGTTGTGGGTGAGTTTGAACCCGGGATCTTCTGTGGGACAGAGAACAGAGGCACTGTTGCTAGGTGCTTCCTGGGTCCAGAAAGTTGGTGTTTAGCCTATTCTGGAGGGGTTGCCCTCCCTCTGAAGCAGCTCAGCTAAAATGTATACCACGTGTATACAGGGAAGGCAGCACTGTGTGCAAGAGATCAGCAGCATTCTTAGCATGGAGTGTCAAGGAAGCTACCAGAGGGAAGAAGGTTTCCCTTTGGAAAGTGGCAGTTTTGCCTCAAAGGAACAAAGTGAAATGCACAAAGACAATAAGAGATACAAAAAAACATTTATAAGGAGTGTATGGCTAACAACATCAAGGCCAGCAAGAAGGAATTCTTTAAATATATCAGAAGAAGGAAACTGGCTAGGGAGGCAATTGAATGATAATGGAGTTAAAGGACTGCTAAGGGAAGATAAGGAGATTGCTGAGAAGCGGAATGAATTCTTTTCATCGGTCTTCACTACAGAAGATGTAGGACAGATACCTGTGCCAGGACCCATGTTTTCAGGAAGGGAGACTGAAGAACTGAGGCATATGTAGTGGTGACAGAGATGAAGGTCTAAAACTTCTTGACAAATTGAAAGCTAACAAATCTCTGGGCAGTGATGAAACTCAAATTTGAAATTGCTGATATTCTAACAAAAAATGTAATATGTATTATTTATTCATTCATTTATTGCATTTATACTATCTCGCCTCTTTTTCCTCTTGCAAGGAAACCATGACAGCTTACATGGTCTTCCTCCTCGCCATTTTATCCTCACAACAACCCTATGAGGTAGGTTAGGCTCAGAGTCAGTGACTGACCCAAAGTTGCCCACTGAGCTTCATGGCTGAAGGGGGCGTGTGACTAGCTGAGGGGGCCCAAAGCCACACAGTGAGCTTTGTGGCTCACTCCAGGTCTCCCAAATCCCAGCGCAACACTCCAGCCACTACACTACCTATTGTCCCTAGGATCAGTCTCTGTACCAGAGGGCTGCACAGGGGCCCATGTAATCCCAGTTTTTAAAAAAGGACCCGGGAGGCGGGGGGGGGGGGGAAGATCCAGGAAATTACAGGCAGGTTGATGTCTGTTCTGGGTAAACTGGTGGAAAACATTACTAAACACAAAAGTAGTAGGTATACAGAAGGACAAGCCCTGCAGAAAAAAAGATTAGTTTCTGCAAAGGTAAGTGCTCTCTCACTAAACTTTTAGAGTTCTTTGAGAGTGTCAGTAAACAAGTGGAGAAGGGTGATCCAATAGGCTAAGGATCTCCAACCTTTTTGGGCCTGTGGGTACATACAGCATTTTGAAAAAGTGCCCTGGGCATCACAACAAATTGACTGGCCTCCCACCTCACCCCCCTACAGCAATCACAAAAACATTAGGAGTGCCCCCTTATCTGAGTTTGTGTACATGAATACGCACCCTGTGTGTGTACGACCCACTCTGGCTTCTCTCTCCCCCCCCCTTTCTTTCCTTCCTTCCTTCCTTCCTTCCTTCCTTCCTTCCCCCCTTCTCTCTTTCCTTCCTTTCCTTTCTCTTGCTCTCTGGCTCCTCCCCCCTTCACTCTCTCCAGTTCCCCTACTTTCCTTCCATCTGGCAGCTCTTCTTTTCCTCCCTCCTCTCCTGCTCCTTTCCTGCTTCTTTCTCTGGCTTTTCCCTCTCTCTGGCTTCTCTTTCATTTTGTCTGTCTCCCCATCCCCATGTAACTAACTAGAGCAATTTCTCTATTCATTTGCATGGGTGAGAAAAAGTTCCTCTGCCAAAAATCAACTAATGGGGGGTGAAATCCACCCCCCTCCAAGGACCCTTTTGCCAAGATCTTCGTAGTCTCTGCAGCCATTTCTGGCAGGGGGGCTTTTTCGTTCCCTATAGAAGCGTATGGGGGAATCACTCCATAGAATTATCTAGGGAGTGGAAATAGCTTGCGGTGTGTGTGTGTGCTCAGCCTGGCCTTGTGGACGCAGCGGTGCCCCTGGTCCTTGCATCGGAGATCCCTGTGAATTGACATCATTTACTTGGACTTGCAAAAGGCTTTTGACAAAGTCTCTCACCAAAGACTTCTGAGCAAACTTAGTAGGCATGAAATAAGAGTTTTCATAGGGATCAATTACTAGTTAAATCACAGAAAGCAGAGAGCAGGAGGAATACATAGTAAATTCCCCCAATGAGGGGATAGAAACAGTGGGGTCCCACAGGGATTGGTATGGGAACCAGTGCTTTTCAACTTATTCGTAAATGATCTGGAATTAGGAGTGAGCAATGAAGTGGCCATGTTTGCCACTGACACCAAATTATTTAGGGTGGTTAAAACCGGGATTGTGAAGAGCTCCAAAAAGATCTCTCCAAATTGGGACATCCAAGTGGCAAATGCGGTCCAATGTAAGCAAGTGTAAAGTGATGCATGTTGTGCGAAAGAACCACAACTTCACGTATAACCCGATGGGATCCGGAGCAACTCCTTTCTGAGGAGAGGTTACAATGTCTGGGACTGTTTAGTTTAGAGAAAAGACCAGTGAGGGGAGACATGATAAAGAACCCAAATGATGCACTTGTGGTGAAGGTGGGCAGGGAGACATTTTTCTCCCTCTCAAAGTACTAGAACCCAAAGGGGTGGAGTCATCTCATGAAGCTGATTGGTGGAAGTTCAGGACAGATGAAAGGATGAGCTTCTCCACAAAGCAGAGAGTGGATCCAGTACCGTTCTTCTCATGTGGTTTATTCAACCTATATCCCACTTATATACAAAATACCCCATGTGCTTATGAGAGGTTCGAGTGAATCAACAGAGTCACACTCCACTCTGTCTGTCTCTTTATGCCTATTTGAAATGGATTTAGACAAACAGTTTCAATCCAGAGGTTTGGTCGGCAAGCAGAGCACTGACAGCTTCAAACATGGGTGTTTTGTATCTTGAGAGGGGAGGGGAGGGGAGGGGCCTGCAAGTTTTGAGAATGGGTAAGGGAAAACATGTCTTCTTTCCTTCCTCCTGAAACATCCCAGTATATTGTGGGGGGGGGGGGCAGATTTTTCTTCTTCCTTGCAGCGGGCAGTCCCCTAACCGCTGGGCCTTCTGGTTGCTTTAGGCCCCTTTGTCCCATCCCTCATGCTGTCTCTATAGGCCCATGAGATCATAAGGGGGTCCATCTCAGCCAGTATTCCGTTCCCATATTGGCCAGTCATCCGCTGCCCCACTGGGAAAACCTCAAGCAGGAGGTGAGTGCAACACCACCGTCCTGCTTGTGTTCCTCATCAAGTGGTGTACATAGACCTGCTGTCTCAAACACTGGAGCCAATATATTAGCCATCAGGACTAGTAGCCACTAATAGCCTTCTCTTCCTCCACAGCCAACACTACACCTTGCGGTAGTGAATTCCATAGTTTAACTATGTGCGGAGTGAAGAAGAACTTAAACTTACCTGTTTTGCTATCAAGTGCCATGAGTGTTCTGTGAGCTCACAGATTCTGGTTGGGAAGGGTTCAAGGCTTGTGGGTGTTTTAAATGACCACTTCTTTTAGTTTCTTTTAATATATGTACTTCTGAATTCCTAGGGGTTCCCACGTGTGTTGAAAGCATGTCCTTATTTTAGAGTGGCCTTGTTGGGCCTCCAAGCAGAGAGGCCTCCACCATGCAGACCGGACAGGGCTGGCATCTGCCCTCCCTCCTAGCAGGAGTGTTCCTGTTCACGGTTGCAGCCAGGGATTCCCTCCAGTCAGGGCATCACCCACCCACCCCATCCCTTGCTGTTTGTGTATTATATTTATAGCTCATCTTTTCCTCCAAGAAGCCAAACACGACATGTGTAACACTCCTTCCTCCTCTCAATTTTATCCTCACAACAACTCCGTGGGGGAGGCTAGGGTTAGGGATGAAAGTCAGTAACTGGCCCAGTTACCCAGTGAGCTGACGCTCCACATTCTGTGGCTACTGAGCATGCTGAGTCTCAGCGGGCTTTTCTTGAGGGTTAGAGGGTTTGTCCCATTACGTTTTGTTTTTTAAAAGGTACTTTTTGCATTTTTGCCGAGCTTCCTTATTGGTTTTCGGTGGTCCTGTTTTGGATACAGTCTTGGCGGCACTCACAACCTGAGTTTTCCATTAGAAGGAGCAAAGGCCGGATGGATAGGTAGATACTCAGAGAAATGGAGACAACCTTTAAAGGGGGAGGGGGTCATTGAAGCAAAGCATGCAAGTGCTTCCTGCTCGGGGCTCCTGTGGGGCTGCTCCTGTGTACACTGTAGCAGCGCACGCAGGACTATGGATCTAGGCCCCAGACGTGGCTGGCTTGCTCTGGTTGCTCCCCCTCCTGCTGTGGGACACAGGGCCCTTTGCTCAAGTGTCTCCCCTCCATGAGAGCCATGGGTGGGCATCCTGGGGGGGTGCGGGGGGGTGCCGGCATAGGGGCATCTGCCCTCTGTGTGCAAAATCCTTGACGGGCCTGTGCAGAAAACCAGGGAGCTTCTTGGCAGGCCTTGCAAGGTTGCTCCGTCTCCGGCTGCATCTCCCCAGCAACGGGAAAGGCATTATACTGTTCCCATGGAAACTCGGGGCAGAAGCAGCGTTTGGGAAGGAGGGAAGGAAGGGAGCTCGTTCGCTCGCTGGCTGGTGTGTGGCTCTTGGCAGCCCCGGCGCGGCTGCAGAGCTCTTTGTCTGGCGGTCCAAGGACTGGGCGGGCGAAGAGCTCCGGCCGCTGGGGAGGCGCCTCTCGGAGCCCTTTCGCAGAGCTCCGGCTTCAATCCCGACTGCCGCCGGCATCCTCGGAGGGCCGGCTGGGGCAGCTCGTGCGGCAACCCGGCGGGCAGCCCGGCACTTCTGCAGCTGGCCTGAGAGGCAGGGAGGCACTCAAGAGCCGCGGGAGAGGCGCTGAGGGCGGCGGCGGCAGCAGCGGCCCGGTGAGTGCGGGGCCGGTCGCTCCAGGGAGACCTGAGGGGTGAGCTGCCGGTGCCCACCTGAGAAGGCGCTCAGCTGATGGGCGACGCGGTGCGGGACACAGCTGGCCAAGTGCCTGGCGGGGGGGGGCAGCAAAGGAGAGCGCCCCGTGGCCGCAATATCTCCCCCCGCCCCGAAGGAGCTCTCCTAGGCTTGCTGCACAGAGAGGTCGGTTGGGGCCGGGGGGGGGGGGCGCTTCGGAGAGGCTGGGAGCCACTCCTCAAAAGAAGACCCCCCCCGGCCCCTGCGGGCTCGTTCGCTGCACTTCTGTCCCGGCCGGGGCTGGCGACGGCTTCTCGCCCTGTGCCAGGGTGCGCGCAGCCGCTGCTTGAGCCCGGCGAGGGCTCTATGGCCGCTTGGGGGAAGGCCGCTTGGGCGCGCAGGGGAGAGCTGTGCCCCTCATTGCCTGCCTGCCAGGAGACCCCCACAGCCCCTCGGTGCCGCTGAGCAGCCCGGAGGCGGCAACCCGGCCCAGCAGCAATGCCTCCCCTTCGTCGAGGGCTGCCCGACGACGCCCGTGGAATTCCCGCTTGCGCTGCTCCCCTGCAGGTGGGGCTGGGCGGCGAATTCCCTGGAGTGCCTTCCGGGCCTCCTCATCGCACTTTGGTCTCCTGGTTGGCGCTCCTGAGGCAAAGGGCAGCATGAGGGGGGGGGGGGGCTCAACCTCTCCTCCCCTTGCCACCTGGTCCCGATCCTGATCAGCGCTTTCCTTCTGGTTGGGATTTCATAACCAAAAGGCAAGCAAGCTAAATCCATTTAGCCCGGCAGCTCAAGCTTCCATGCTAACTGAGAGCAGAGGGGGACAGATCCAGTTCCCTTTTGCTGGAAGGGAATTTCCGGAACATCATTGTTCTCTGAGCTGGTTCTGGTTTTCTGATGACCCCTGGACAAGTCCCCCTCCATAGGGCCCCTTTCTCAGTGAGGGGGGGGAGGAGGAGGAGGAGGAGCACTCCCTGCGGGTCATTTTGGTGGGACCCTGCTGGGGGGTGGCCCCTCAGCAGCAGGTGCCCAGCCCTGCCACGGTCTCCTTGAATTCCTACAAAGCAGAGGGCAGGCAAGGACAGAAAGTGGACATCTTTGGCCGGGAGCCTGCCTGCCTGCCTGCCCGCCCGCCCTTTGGAGGAGCCAGATCAGCTCATCTAGGTCGGACCCCTCCTTCTCACAGTGCCAACCAGATGCCCGAGAGGGAACCCACAAGCAGGACGTGTAGGCAGTAGATTCTGCTGGTGGCTGGGGCTGCTCTTCCCCAGCAACCAGTATTTGGAGATTCTGATGTTGGAGGTGACAGACCAGCCATCCTGACGAGTAGCCATTAAGGGCTTCCTCCCCTTTGGGTCATCACTTTAAGACCTACTGCAGGCGGCAATCCTGACATGCTCTAGATCGGGGGGGGGGGGGGACACTTGCGGCCCTCCAGATGTTTTGGCCTACAACTCCCATCAGTCATTGGCAGTATAAACAATGGTGAGGGGAGTTGTAGGACAAAACATCTGGAGGGCCACCAGGTGCCCACCTTTGCTCTGTATTCTGGTTCAGAGTCCATAGTACTAGCAGGCACCCAGAGGCTGCTTACCAGGGTCACCAGGGTCATCCTTGTGCGCTCCCTCTGTCCCTGGGAGGGAAGCGGCAGTGGAAAAGGTTATGGCGGAGGCACCCAGGTGAGGTTCATTGAGGGCAGGGAGGGCGCTTTCTGGACTCTTGGGTTTTCTGGTAGATTATGGCAAGTCCTCTCAGTGGTCCACCTGAGATCCTCCTGGGATTCTCACTTCCAGGGACTGCCAGAATTCACTGGCAACTGTACCTGATGGACTCCTGTGCTCCCGGCTATGGTTGTTGTGTCTTGACAACCTCAAAGCTTAGAAGAGAGTTTCAATCAGTGCATGCTGAAATGTGGCACATGTGTCAAAAGGGCAGTTTCTGTGGCCTCCCTGCGATCGATGGAATCCCTTTGGCCCTTTGGAGATGGGCCAAAGTTTGTGTCCGAAGCTTGTTTGGAAGTGTTGCAAGACCTGTTCCTTTCTCGCTTGCAGTCGGGCCAACATCTTACTGCTGGCAGAGCCTTGGTCTCTCCACACTCTTGGTTCAGTGGTCTAGGCAGTGTTTGTTTCTTTGCATATTTTAGCCGCCTTTCAAGACTTTGGTCATCCCAGGATGGCTTACAATATAAAGCAGTAAAATTCAGAATCAAATCATAAAAGCACATTGGACTGAATAGTATATGGTATTGACCTGTGTTTGCCCTTGTCTGGGTTTCTATAAAGAGTTTCAAGAGAGCAGTGCAAATGGTTCCAGGAGGCTGAGGGCACAGCCAGGCATGTGACACGCTAGGACAGGGGAGTTCGGGGGGGGGGGGCTCCTCGTCCTCCACTGCTGCGGATTTGTCATCCTGACTGCACGATGACCAGAGGACTCCTTCAGCTACCCATGGGGAGGCCCAGGCCCTCACCCAGCAGAATGAGTGGAGTTAAAATGTGGGCTCCTGGGCATCATTCTGGGGAGAATGGGCTGTGCCCCCACCCATCTCCCACTTAGCCCAATGCCCAGCTACCTCTCCTTGGAAATGTTAAGCCCTCACTTGATTTCTTCAGCTCTTGCTTTATAAAAGGACATCCCCAGCCATGGTTTGCACACTAAAAGGCAAAATGCAGAGAACATTTCAGAAGCTGTTCTCTGTTAGGAATCCTAGAATAATAGAATTGGAAGGGGCCTGTAAGGCCACTGAGTCCAATCCTCCTGCTAATGCAGGAATCCACCTTAAAGCTTGCATGACAGGTGGCTGTCCAGCTTCCTCTTGAAGGCCGGTCACTGCCCAGCAGGCCTTTCCAGCAACTGGTGAAGAGTTCTCCTCTTAGGACACCCTGCTGCAACTGCGTTGATCCCACAGCTGGAAGAACTGGAGCCATCCCAGGCAGATGATTAGGCAAGAGTGTTCCAGCTCCTTCCCATGGCACTGCACAGGGATGGCGGAGGCATTCACAGGTGCAGGATGTCGCTGGAGCCTAGGAAAGAGCCCGGGCTGTGGAGAGAAGACAGCCAACCAAAAGGACTGCTCTGCTTGCACCCATAGGTCCTTCCTTCAGGAGAGGAATGGATGCAGAGGGCCCTGAGGAAGCCAGAGCATGGGACACCCCTCACACCCACCCATCCAACGACAGAAGGTTGAAGTGCCTGGAGGCTCCATCTGAGGGGCATCGCCTATGCCCATGTCTTACTTCCCCAACTCTAGATGGATTTGGATGGGCCCCACTGCAGTTCTCAGGTTCTTGGTACCCACATTCTTTTCATGGCACCATCAGTGGTGGAGGCATCTGCATAAGTGGATATTGCAGTGGTGGCAAAACAACAACAACAAACCACCCTCAGAACCAAACCAAACTCCGAGAGATATTTGGAGCAAGTCAGTTGGATTGAAGGGACATTGACCCTCTGTGTCAGGGGTGCAAAATGTGTCTCTCCTGCCCCCTGCAAGGCGGATCCCCGAACCTCCAGCTGCAGCTACTGGGAAAACAGTGGAGACACTCAAAGAATGAGAGGGGGAAATGCTCTAGGATCAAGCTCTATAGTCCTGCCATAGGAGTCTTGTTCCTAGCGTGCCCCAGAGCATGAAGGCTCCCGTGAGCTTCCTGATGCAGGGCCAATAGAGCTTGTTCCTGGAGCATTTGTTCCTGCTTAGAAGATCCTAGGAAACAATCACAGTGATCACATCAGGGGGTGGGGTGGGAAGCAGGTGACCAACCCCATCACACCCCCTGTGAGTGGTTGGGGGCCTGTGCATGAGTTGTGTGTAAATGGGTGTGCAAGTACATGCGTGGCCACCCCAGCGACCTAGCTGGGCCCCCAGGGCTGAAAAGGCTTTGCGCCCTGGCATGACGTGCAGGTTATTTTAAATCCCCCTGGGGTGTGTGTGTGTGTGGGGGGGAGAGCAGCCTTCTGCCATGGCTCAGGATGGCTTTCCATGATGCGATCCCATCCTTGAATTGGCCCCCTTGGCTACTGATTTTAGTAGGCTACTGTGGGTGGGGGGCAGGCCTTAGCTACATTTGGGAGAAGTGGGCTTGTGGATTTCATTAAGGTAGAGCCCCCTCTCCTTTCTTCCATAATCTAAGAGCAGGAGGAGAGCCCTGAGGCTGGATCAGACCCAAGGGGGCCTATCTCATCCAGCATTCTGTTCCCACAGTGGCTAAACAGAGGCCCCCGTGGGGGGGGGGGAAGCCCACAAGCAGGACAGGAATACAACAGCTGCACCTTCCACCCATGGTTCCCAGCAGCACCTGGCATTCTGCCTTGGATCCTGCAGGTAGCCTAGAACCATCATGGCTTGGCTGTCCTGTGCTTGTAGTTGGGACAGTGGCCTCTTTTGGGCGGTTTCCGTTCTCTGCTATTCAGAATCGGAGCGCCCAGATATGATGGCTACTCCAAAAATATTGGCGATCGGAAACAAAGGCTACCTAAACTAGTCTAGACTTGAGTAAAAGAGAAATGGATCCCAATCTGGAGTGGAGCATCAGAATGACTCTGGTTAGACCCCTTGTCCTGCTCCTTAGAACGTCCAGCCTTGAGGCTACTGGATGCTGCTTCAAAGCCCTTTTAGCCAACACTGAAAGCTCCCTGGCTGTAATGCACAGCTTAGTTGAGCGGGGGGGGGGGGGGGGGCTAGAAGCATGACAAGCGTTTTTAGCAAATGCTTCGTTGGTCCCTGGCCGACAGCTGGTTGGCCACTGTACGTACAGAGTGCTGGACCCCTCGCTCTGATCCAGCAGGGCTCTTCTTATGTCCTTCAATGATCCATTTCACACACACACACACACACGCGGTGGGGTGGAGAGAGGAAGCGCCAGTGTAAAGACAGAATGACTGCATAGGAAGGATGATAAAGAAAGATAGGAAAAGCAGCAGACTTGAAACTTTATTTTATTTATTGAAAATATTTTTTGGCCACCTTTTGTGGAAGGAGCCCTTCGAAGGCAGTGGACAACAGTAACGTCCACATAATAAAAACAGCAAACTTTCTAAAAACACCAACAAACCCTTGCCTAAGACAAAACCTACAACACACAATGGCAACTGCAAGCCAGTCATCAACTCATGGAGTTGGAAGGGGCCACAGGGTCCCTGTTCTAACCTGTCAATGTCCTCCTGGAAATGTGGTGCTCCAGGTGTGGTCTCACTAGTGCCGAGGAAGGAGGAATAATGACTTCATGTGTCTTTGATGCAACACTTCTTCCAATGCAGCCCAGAACGGCGTTAGACCGACGAGTAGCCATCTCATGCTGCTGCTGCCTCATGTTCAGCTTGCTCTTGACGACCACATCCAAATCCTTCTCTGACGTAGTTCTCCCAAGCCACGAATCTGCCATCTTTTTCCTCCCTAATACCTTACATTTCTCCCTCTTAAAGGACATCTTCTTCCTCTCAGCCCAGTCTGATAAAACATAATTAAAGGAAGGCCAAAGGAAGCAGCTAAGTTTTCAGGGTCTTCCTAGACGGGCCTGGCAGATCCATGCTGCATTTCAGAAGTGTGCAGCCACTGCAGAAAAAGCCCTCTCTTGGGTACTGCCAACCTAACTGCTCTCAAATGGGCAGAATGGGCTCTGTAGCAGATTGTAGAGTCTGGGCAGGCTGGTATGGGTGAAGGAAAGTCATTTGGTCCCGACCCATTTAAGGCTTTAAAGTCAAAACCAGCACCTTAAGTTGGGATCAGAAACACACCAGTAACCAATGCAGCTGCTCCAGCATAGGCAAGATATGATCTGGCTGCCTGGCTCCCCCAGCAACACTTGCATGGTGGCATTTGGAAGCAGCTGGAGTTTCCAGCCTGCCTTGAAAGGGAACCCCACCTACAGTGCGTTGGAGTGGTCCAGCCTGGACATCACTGGTGCATGGATAGCTGAGGCAAGGTCCATCCTCTCCAGATAGGGCCCCAGCTGGTGCCCCGGTGTAAGCTAGTGAGACACACACCTGGACACCTCAGCCACCAGCGCTTCCCTAGTTATTGCAGAGTCCTGCAGGTCTCTCAGACTAGGTCATGGCTCTCTCTGGCCAGACAGGTGTATGTTGCACAAGAGAAACAGCTACCTTCTGATGGTTCAGTTCCACAGGCACACTGTGGATGTCACGAGCACCCTCTTCCCCGTCTCCACCTGCAGCAAGTCAAAGGAGACGTGTGGGCCAGGTAGGGAGTAAAGCAAGAGCTGCCCTCCCCCCCACTCCATTTTTGAAGGCATCAAATGGTAGCACAGGAGATGGGATGCCGTAATCTCTAGCAGCACCCAGGTCAGCTCTTACTCCTTAAAATGTCCTGAGACTGTCAGAATAAAAGACGCTAATGGAAATTCATAATAGGGAGGAGAGGAGAAAGGCATCCAAAGAATGGAGTTTGCCTTTTTTTTTACAGCAGCCACACGCTGGGTCAACATTTTCATCAAGCTGTTCACCCCCCCCCCCAAAAAAAAACCTCTCTTTCCTGGTCAGTCACTGCTAGCTCATGCTCCTTATGAGCATGATGTTCTTCTTCGTGGTCTCTGTGCATCACACATATATGGGCTCTGCGCGTGCGCAGGACCTCGATGCGGGAAACTTCTAGAGCTGCGAGACATTAAGACCGGAACCCCGCCCCCACCATCCAGTGCGCATGTCCAGCGGGTTCCTGCCTGGTCCCTCAGTTCTTTTTCGACCGTGTTACCAGTCGCTTCTCCAAAGCGCTTCAATCTTTCGTTTGAGCTGTGAGTCTTCTTCTTCTTCTTCTTCTTCTTCTTCTTCTTCTTCTTCTTCTTCTTCTTCTTCTTCTCCTCCTCCTCCTCCTCCTCCTCCTCCTCCTCCTCCTCCTCCTCCTCCTCCTCCTTTCCCCTCCGTTCTTTTCTTTCCTAAAACAACAACAAAACAAAAACATTTAATATTTCCTCCTTGCTTTCACTTTCTCTTCTCTTTACTTGAGTCTTCTATGGCGCTAAAAGCCCCCTTCCGCAAATGCATGAAATGCGGCAATAAGTTACTGCCAACAGACGGCCATTCTCTCTGCCTTTTCTGATTGGGCAAAGCCCACATCGTTGAAACCTGTGCTCATTGTCAAAGCTCCTCCAAGCAAACGCAACGCCACCGATCCGATCGCTTAAAGGCAGTCAGTCCTTTGGAAAAAGGCGCTGGAGACAGTACCTCCTCCACCACCAGGACACAGGGATCAGGCGAATAGACCCCGCTGTACGCCTATGCATCCCTCTGCACCATCATCGCCACACCCGCCAACCTCGAGTCGAAAGGCTTCGGCGACTGCACCTAAAAAGGCTTCGCAACCTCAATCACTACATCACCCCTCGCAAGTTTTGCATGGTGACGTTATCCAACTTTATCCCCCTATTTCAAACAGGGGCTTGGTTCACCACCATCCATCTCAAGGACGCGTACTTTCACATCTCCATACATCTGATCCCCTACAAATACCTTCACTTTGTCATTGGTGTCAATCACTTCAAGTTCAAAGTTCTCCCATTCGGCCTCGCCACAGCTCCGCGAGTATTTACAAAATGCATGGCGGCTGTATGCGCCCATCTTCGCACTCTAGGGGTCGAGGTGTATCCTTAGCTAGACGACTGGCTCATTACATCTCCCTCTCAGGCAGCCGCAATGGCTGCCACTGCCAAGGCGTGTTCCACGCTACAAGCTCTAGGTCTCGTCATCAATTTTGAAAAATCTGACCTCACTCCTACTCAGGTCATTCCATTCATCGGCATAGAACTCAACGCCCTCCAAGGACGAGTCTACTTGCCTCTCTCCTGAGCATATGTTCTCGCAACTGTGGCCAGGCGCGCTTCAAGCGTCCATCGCACCTCTGCCTTCGCAATCCAACACCTCCTTGGCCTGACGGCAACAACGATACATGTAGTCCAATGGACCCACTTGAAGATGCGCATCCTTCAGAACTGGTTCATCAGTTTTCTCCACAAAGCAGAATGCACGCAAGGTGACGCTCTCTATCCCTCCCTTCGTGGCTCATTCACTCCATTGGTGGACACATCAACACCATCTCATACGCGGCCTTCCATTCGGAACCGACGATCCATCAGTCACCCTTACATCAGATGCCTCCCTCGCCGGATGGGGAGCACACTCGGGCCCACTCATGATTTAAGGCATCTGGTCTCCCACCGAGTCGGCCCATCACATCAACTTCCTTGAACTTCTGGCGATTCAGAAAGCTCTACACTCATTCCAGAAGATACTCCGAGGCCAGCGGGTCCTTATCCTCACCGAAAATATGACAGCACTCTGGCACATCAACAAGCAAGGGGGAACTCACTCCCTAGATCTTGTCTCCCTGACAATCCAAATCTTCGAATGGGCAATACGCCACCACATTACGTTAACGGCGACACACATAGCGGGACAAGACAATATTCTAGCCGACACTCTCAGCTGTCTCTTTTCAGATGTTCATGAATGGTGACTTCATCAAGACACCCTTCAAATGATCTTCGACCACTGGGGCTCACCGACAATAGACCTTTTCTCCTTCACCGACACAGTGGTTCTCCACTGCTTCTGCTCCCGCTCAGGCGTAGGCGAGACATCATTGGGCGATGCCTTCTTTCGTCCCTGGAACAAAGAGTTTGCTTACCTGTTCCCTCCGTTTCCTCTGATACCCAGAGTCATTGTGAAACTCCGGTCCAACCGCTCCAATGCAATCCTCATCACTCCTTGGTGGCCCCGACAGCCATGGTTTGCGCCGCTACTCAGGTTAGCCCACGGCATTTTCCTACACATTCCGATGAGATACGATCTCCTCTCCAAAGCCAATGGCCACACTCTGCACCCCAATGTTCGCAGGCTTTGCCTCACGGCTTGGAGGATCCATCCTCCTCATCTCTAGTTGATCTACCTGTTCAAGTCCAAACAGTTTTGTCAGCTTCATGTCGCCCGTCCACTCAAAAGTCTTATGCTAAGAAGTGGCTACGTTTCACAAACTTTGCCACCAAGCATAATCTCCACCCTACCAATACTTCAACTCCACTAGTGTTCCAATTCCTACATTCCCTCTATGAGGATGGACTCAAATTCTCTTTAATACGGGTTTACCTGGCTGCAATTTCGGCCTCACACCCTTCAATACAGGGATTTACCATCTTCACGCACCCGCTTGTTCGTCAATTTATGAGAGGCCTTCAGAACCTCTAACCCCGTCAGGAATTTCTCTCCACCACCGAGCCTATCTGTCTTGCTGACAACCCTAGCGTCTAAACCCTTCAAACCCCTTGCCACTATTGACCTCCGTTTACTTTCTTTCAAAGTAGCCTTTCTCATTGCCATCACCACAGCTCGACGAGCCTCGGAACTCTGTGCATTACGCATAGATCCGCCTTACCTCATTATCAAGATGTGGTGTTACCAGCATTCTTCCAGAATCCGTCTTCGACCCTTAAGACTTCGCTACACATTTTAGATGTCCGTAGAGCTCTTCTTTTCTACAGATCCAGGACACAAGCATTCCGTAAATCCCAACGCCTCTTCTTGTCCTATGCTGGACCATCCAAAGGCCAACCAATATCACCCCAGTGATTATCTAAATGGATTGTAGAAACAATCAGAATCGCTTACAGCTTGGCACACCTCGACCTATCTCATGTTATTAGGGCTCACTCCACCAGAGCCATTTCCACATTGGTAGCTTTTGGCAGTGGTATTCCACTCCAAGACCTTTGTAGGGCAGCCACCTGGGCATCGTCATTGATGTTTGCTTCACACTATCGACTGGACCTTCGCTCCCAAGCAGACTGTTCCTTCGGTAGAGCGGTCCTCGCGTCGATTCTCCACTGACCCTGTCTCCACCACCCTCCTCCAGTAAGTCAGCTTTTCATATGTATGATGCACAGAGACCACGAAGGAGAAAGACAGGTTGCTTGCCTGTAACTGTAGTTCTTTGAGTGGTCATCTGTGCATTCACACAACCACCCCTCCCCCAACCATCCCTCTCGGTGTCAACATTATCCATACCGAGTTTTCTCTTTGGTTCTTCACTCATGGGCCAATCGGTCTCAAGAGAACTGAGGGAGCAGGCGGGAACCCACTGGACATGCACACTGGATGGTGGGGGTGGGGTTCCTGCCTTAATGTCTCGCAGCTCTAGAAGTTTCCCGCATCGAGGTCCTGTGCACGCGCAGAGCTCATATATGTGTGAATGCACAGATGAACACTCAAAGAACTACAGTTACAGGCAAGCAACCTGTCTTTCTTATGCCACATGGGCACTACTCTGCCAAAGCCTTGGTTCCTCTACATCAAGGGTGCAAAGGTGCGGTCCGCAAGCAGCCTGCCAAGCCATTCCTGGCGGCTCACCAGCCCCCCCCCCATCTGCTGCTACCACTGGACTATATTGTGGCGGCACTGCCTGGGATTCCCCACACTGGTTTCTCGGATCTCAGGTGGGAGAATGGAAAGAAGGGTTTTCCTTGCTAAAGTCAGTAAGGGGACCCCCAATGTTGTGTGTGTGTGTATGTGTGTCCATATACGTATGTGCGTCCCTGGCAATGCTCAATGTGGCTCTCAGAGCCAAAGAGGTTGTGCACCCCCTGCTTAAGTGGTGTGTGTGTGTGTGAGAGAGAGAGAGAGAGAGAGAGAGAGAGAGAGAGAGATGGGGTGTGAGTGCAGTCCACACTCGTGACCACTCCAAATCGAGAGAAGAGCTGATTTGCTTGCAGAAGGAGAGGGCTGGTTGACTGCCAGGTGTTGCATGGTGATGGGATGGTCCCTCTATGTGTGTGTGTGTGTGTGAGAGAGAGAGAGAGACAGAGAGGCAGAGAGAGAGAGAGACAGAGAGAGGAGAGAGAGACAGCAGGAGGGCAGCAGGAGGTTGCATGTTGTGAATTTAGGTTTCTCAACTAAGTTTAGCAAGCAGACTAAGAAAGCACAACCTGGATAAAAACCGAGCAGCCATGCAGAAATTGATGGGGATTTAAAATACAAATTTAAATAGCAAGGTTAAAAATCAAACTGAAGAACTGTTAAAACACTGTGAAAATAAAAAAATAAAAAAGGTCTTCTTCACCTGGCGTCTAAAGGAGTATAATGTAGATGCCAGGCGAACTTCTCTGGGGAGCTCATTCCACAGCAGGGGTGCCACAGCAGAGAAAGCCCTCCTCCTAGTAGCCAAAGGATGAAGGCTTCTGCACCATAACAAAGAGCTCCGATTGCGCCCACAAATAGTATTCACAACAATGTAGGGAAGAAGTCAGACTATAAAGCACATGGTTGTCGATGTCTATACACCAAGAAATTCCTGACATGTGCGGCTGATAATTTTCTCCTACAGAAAGTAAAGGAAGGAACTAGAGAATTAGCTATCTTTGACTTGATGCTGACCAATAGGGATGACTTAGTGGATAAAGTGGCAGTTACAGGAACTCTGGAGGAAAGTGACCACGTCATACTTGAGTTCTTGATTTTAAAGGAAGCAAAAGCTGAGTGTAGCCATATGCATACTCTGGATTTCAGGAAAGCCGATTTTAATAAATAATAAATTCAGAACAATGATAAATGAGGTCCCATGGCAACAGACCCTAATGAGAAAAGGAGTCCAAGATGGGTGGGAGTTCTTAAAAAAGGAAATTTTAAAGGCACAATTACAAACAATCCCAACAAGGAAAGAAGATAGAAGACAACAGAAGAAACCAATGTGGCTCCACAAAAAGCTTAGAGATGACCTGAAAACAAAAAAGGACACATAGAAGCCAGCATGGATTTGTCAAGAACAAATCCTGCCAGACTAATTTGATCTCATTCTTTGATTGTGTAGCCTCCCTTGTGGACTGTGGGAATGCTGTGGACATAGTATATCTTGACTTCAGCAAAGACTTTGACAAAGTATCATGTGACATTCTGATCAGCAAGCTAGCTAAAAGTGGGCTAGATGGAACAACTATTAGGTGGATCGACAGTCGGCTACAGAATCAGACTCAAAGAGAGCTTATCAATGGTACCTTCTCAAACTCTGGGGGATTAACGAGTGGGGTAATACAGGGCTCAGTCTTGGGCCCAGTGTTCTTCAACATGTTTATTAATGACTTGGATGAAGAGGTGCAGGGAATGCTCATCAAATTTGTTGATGACGTAAAATTTGGGTGGGATAGCTAATACCCTGAAAGACAGATAGGCTGCAGTGCAGGGCTGAAAACAACAGAATTACATTTAATACGGATGAATGCCAAGTTCTACACCTAGGAAAAAGAAACCAAATACAGAGTTACAAGATGGGGGATACTTGGCTCAGCAATACTGCAAGCGAGAAGGATCTTGGAATTGTTGTAGATCACAAGCCGAATATGAGCCAACAGTGTGATGTGGCTGCAAAAAAAGCAAATGCTATTTTGGGCTGCATTAATAGAAGTATAGCTTCCAAATCGCGCAAGGTACTGGTTCCCCTGTATTTGGCACTGGTTAGGCCCCATCTTGAGTATTCAGTTCTGGCCACCACACTTCAAGAAGGATGCAGACAAGCTGGAGGAGGTTCAGAGGAGGGCAACGTGGATGATCAGGAGTCTGGAAACAAAGCCCTATGGGGACAGATTGAAAGAACTGGGCGTGTTTAGTGTTGAGAAGATTGAGGGGAAACATAATAGCACTCTTCAAATACTTGAAGAATCATAGATCATAGAATAGTAGAGTTGGAAGGGGCCTATAAGGTCATTGAGTCCAACCCCCTGCTCAATACAGGAATCCACCTGAAAACATACCTGACAGATGGTTGTGCAGCTGCCTCTTGAATGCCTCTAATGTGGGACAGCCCACGACCTCCCGAGGTAATTGGTTCCATTGTCATATTGCTCTAACAGGAAGTTTTCCCTGATGTCCAGCTGTAATCTGGCTTCCTTTAACTTGAGCCCATAATTCCGTGTCCTGCACTCTGGGATGATCAAGAAGTGATCCTGGCCCTCCTCTGTGTGACAACCGTTCAGTATTTGAAGAGTGCTATTATGTCTCCCCTCAAGCTTCTCCAGGCTAAACATGCCCAGTTCTTTCAGTCTCTCCTCATACAGCTTTGTTTCCAGACCACTGATCATCCTTGTTGCCCTCCTCTGAGCACGCTCCAGATTGGCTGTTCATCTGCCCAGTGTTCTTTTGCCTTCCACCCTCCTCTGCCAGGTGGAGGCAGGATGGGCAAGGAGGTCGCGTGCATGTGCCTCAGATGGTGGGTTACAGGGAAGAAGAGGAGAGCGGTCTCACTCCCTTGTTGTGGGCCAGCCTGCATGAGGCTTATGGGAGGTAGGGATGTGCATCGTATCGTCTCTGATATCCGATTCCGATTAAAATCAGAGGATATCAGACATCCAATACCGATTCCGATACTAAAATTTGGAGATCTATATTTTTCTTATCCGATATTTTGGTCTCCAATTTTAATTGGAAAAAATCGGAAAACCGGACGCCATTTTGAATGATTTTTCCCATAGCCTATTTTTGTGTTACAAAAATGCCTATTTTTTATTATTTTTAAAGATAGAAGGATGAAACTTGGCCACATTTTGAGATAGTTATCTGTGAGAAATTTCAGAAAGATAGCTCCATGCATTTTGTGGCTATGAATTTTTTAGTAACAAACCAGGAATGCCTATAACTTTTTTATTTTTAAAGATCCACACATGAAACTTTGCAACATTGCAGATGGTATGTTGGGACTCGTGTGTGAAATTTCAGAACCATAGGTGATTGCCATTGGTGGCAATAAATTTTTGAAAAATGGGTAGCAGTGAGGGGGAAATAGTTATGCCTTCAACGTTTTTATTTTTAAAGATCCAAACATGAAACTTGTCCACATTAGAGATACCACTTTGGTTGACAAGTGTGAGAAATTTCAGAACCATAGCTTCAAGCATGTAGTGGCAAGGTATTTTGGGAGAAATGAGGAGAGAAACCCATTTAACTTTTTTATTTTTAAAGATAGAAGCATAAAATTTGCCCACATGGCAAATGAGTGTGAGGTACTTATCTGTGAGAAATTTCAGAAAGAGAGCTCCAGGTATTTTGTGGCTATGAATTTTTTACTTTAAAAGTTCAAAAAGTTCAAAAATAGAGGCTTTGACAGCTGTCAAGCCACACCTCCTCTCCCACCTTCCCGCCCCCTTGTTATCTGTCAAACTGTCTTTCCCCCACTGCTACCCATTTTTCAAAACTTAATTGCCACCAAAGGCGATCACTTATGGTTCTGAAATTTCACACACGAGTCCCAACATACTATCTGCAATGTGGCCAAGTTCCATCCTCCTATCTTTTAAAATAAAAAAATTATAGGCATTTTTGTAACACAAAAATAGGCTATGGGGGAAATCACTCAAAATGGCATCCGATTCAAAAATCGGACGTCCGGTTTTAATATCGATATCGGGTCCAATACAATACAATGGACCTCCGATTTGTCCGATCCAATATTTTTCAAAATCTGAAGGTCCAATTCCGATTCTGATCCAATTTTTGGCCTCCGTTCACATCCCTAATGGGAGGACTGCCAGTATGGCCCACCAACCTGTGATTGCCAGAAGGAAAAAGCAAACTGGGTGCCATCACTAGCAGCCCCCTGAATGGTGTGGCTGGGTGTTGGCCCTCTCTGTGAGGCACTCTGTATCAGACATCTGCTTGGTGGGAGCACAGGATCAAGTGATGGAAGCTTGGATGTTTACAGGCTGTGCCGGCATGGCGCAAAGGGGAACAACATGCAAGACCAAGGTTGCCTTTCCCCATGTGAGCGGAACGGTGAAGGCACTAGAGGAGGCCCCAGGAAGTCAAGCCTGTGGGGTGCCTTGGGCCCTTGCCCTGATCCCAGCCAGCCAGCCAGTAGTGAAGGTGCAGTCAGATTGCTCAAGAGATGGCTGTGGATGTGCTATTTGTTGCCTTTTGGTTTTACGCTGTTTTCCCCTTCAGTGAATCCATGAAATGGTTTTAAAAACAACAACAGCCGACGTCCTTATTCTCCAGAGGTTGAAATGAGGTGGGCTTTGCATTTAAGCCAAAGGAATCGCAGTGCTAGTTCCTGTGGCAAAAAGGAAGAGTCTCGTGGCAAGGGATTGCCAGTGGCAGAATTTAGTATTGCAGGGATGCTCTTGCAACCCTAAACTGGTACGCTTTTACACTGCCACCAGACAGTGTCTCTCAAACTGCAGCGTCCGTCAATCAGAATGAAACTATCGGAAGGGAGATGGGCCCTATTTTCTGGAAAGTTGCCTTAGAGCAGGTCAGGTGACATGTCCCTCCAGCCCAGTGTTAGCTAGCCTGTGGCAGCAGTAATCCCTGGTCTTGGATGGAGAGAGGCCCCTCATTAATTCATCAAGTCATTATGTTCCTATTCCGCCCAATGGCCGGTTCACAAAAATCAAAAACAACTCCCCCCCCCCCATCTGTTCCCTGATCTCTTTTTAAGCTAGAGCTGCAGGTGGCAGAACCTGGGAGTTCTTGCCCATGGAGCATGTGCCCTACTGCTAAACTATGGGCTCCCCTCACGCCACACCTGCAGCCCAGCCAGGCAACCCAATACTGAACGGATCCTCTGTGGGGCTGCAGACCAGGAGAACAGCACATAAGTGGGCCAGGGACCAGGAGGGCTCCTTAGAATCCTGGTATGGGCTCTCAGACATAGGGAAGGAAGAGTAGGTTGGGGACCCAAGCGTGTGGGGTGCTGAAGCCAGTCTGGCTGGGGAATGGCTAATAAGTATATTTCTAGATGGGCAAGATGTTTCCCATACATTAAGATCTCTAGGAGAATACTAATGTATTTCACATTAAAACTTCCATCTTAAACAATTTCTGAAATAAATGGGAAAAGGGTTACTTTAGAGCTATACCACAGAAGGGGAAGTTATTTTTTTATATATATTTGTGCATAGACTTTCTTTTCTTTTACTATTAGGCACCCTGTATATAAATAATACATTAAGTTCATTCGCTCTCCTGCATACCAGATGTTCCCCTCCTCCCTCCCCCCAGTGGATGGCCACTGGTCTGTTGGCGTCTTGAAATGCTGCAAAATGTGTAGCATTTGTTGGTTCAAGAGCTGCATGTGAACTGTAAAAGAGCTACAGATAATATATGACCACACTTGTACATGTGCAAAGTGACTTTCCTTCAAGTAATGACAGGAGTCCAGCATTTGGGGGGCAGTGAGGGGAGTGAGCTCCGTGGCTGGAGTGGAATCTGCCCCCTCTGGCGCCATCCCTGGTGGTAACTGAGGTGTGTGCTGAGCCTGGGGGCGCTCTCCTGACACCCTCCCAGGTACATCTGGTGCTAAGACCACACGGAAGATGCCCCCCCCCCCATTCTGGGAGTTGTGGAGGAGAATCCACAAGGATATTTGCAGTAAAGAACAAAAGTGGGTGGTCCGTGTCTGCCATAACAACGAAGAGGCTGCAGAAATAGCCAAAGCTTTTAAAAACAGTTATTTGTGGTGGAGCAAACTGGTCTGATGCAACAGAGAAATGGGGCTTCCCCAACCTTTCGCTTCTAGCACACTTGTTGATATCTTTGAAAGCCAAATGACAGAACGCAGGATCACAGGTGCAGCAGCCCCCACCCCAGCAGACCTTCATGCTGGGTGCAGTAGCCGCACTTTTCCCATGGCCCTCTGCTGTGCACTTTGGAAAGTAGAGGCGCCTTGGGAAGTGAAAGGTGGCAACCTCACACGGGCATAGCTGGCTTCGTGCTGATCTGCAAGGGTGGGGTTGGCGGAGGGGGTTGGGACATCCTGGCCTCTGCAGGTCTTCATGGCTGCCTGTGGAGAGAGCCCAGGTCCAACAGCCATGCTGCTGCATCCCCGTTTCTGCTGAACCTCCCCAGGTGTGCGTGTGGAGGATGCCTTGTGTCCACAGCTGCGGCGCTGAGCCTCCATGGGGTATTGGCGGGCAGCGTTTTGAGGCAGGAGCAGGCGCAAGGCATGCAAGGAGGAGAATGCAGAGTTTAGCTCCAGCCAGCTTTCCTGCCCTCTGTGCTGACTGTTCTTTGTGCAAAAGGGCTCCTTCCACCCCCTGGTCCTACGATGTTATGCTCCCCATAGACGCCATGGGAGGGCCCCCCGAAGCCCCCTTCCCATCTGGCACTGGGTTCCACTGGGAGCAGCAGGGGCAGCAGTCTCCGGCTGGGGCAAAGGTGTGGCCTTGCTAGGGCAGCCTCCATTCGCGGCGCTGGGGAAAATCTTTGGCTTCCAGGGCACGAGAAGAATTGGTAGCCCTCCTACCCCCCCCCCCCCTTGCCATGTGCAACAGGCACAGCGTGGGAAAGAGGCGGGGGGGGGGGGACGCGATTGTCAGCCCCTGCTTTGCTTCACTTCCCACAACGGTGACTGGCGAATTAAGGGGGCATGAATAGAAGCGAGGAAAGGTCAGGCCGGGCCGGGCCGAGAAGCCCTTCGGGCGGGCCAGCCGTGCGGAGAGAACCTGCGGGAGCTCTCCTGGAGGCGGCGCGGCGACAAGGGGCGTTCCGGCCTGAAGAGGCGCCTCCGTCCCGAAGCCGGCCCAGCGCGCCAGCGAGCGGCCTCGGGGATGCCGGGCCAGAGCGCTCCACCGCCGGTGCGGCTGGTCGAGGAAGCCCTGGACTCTGCCGGACCCGCGATGCCGCCCAGGCTCGAAGCTGACGCCGCCCGGCTCTTGCCCACGGAAACGCCCCTCCGGAGGCGAGAGGAGCGGGCCGGGACGCGGCGCTCGCGGGGGCAGCTCAGGCCCACCTTCGCATGGCGGCTGCAGACGCGGCGGCAGGAGAGCCGGCCCAGCGCCCGACCGCTCCTCGGGGCCGAGTCCGACGGCCGCTGAGCCCCAACCTTCTCGGACCTCCGCGGCCGAGGAGGTCGGCAAGGGCCATCCCCTCCCCATCGTCCGAGTGGTTCCTGCTCGCGCCCTCCTGCCGCTTCTGGATGGGAACGGCGCCTCACCTCGGGGACTTGCGGCTGGTGGTGCTGCTGCTGCCGCGGGAGGGGCCCGAGGGCCAGCTGGGCCGCTCGCCCCGTCCTGCTCCTCGTCCGGGCGGGGAAAGCTTGGCTGCTTGTCGTGACCAGCTCCCCGGAGCCGGAGCCCCGACGGCTGATACCTGTTCGAAGGGGCGGCTGAGCGTCCAGCGTTCTTCTGCGTGGCCTCTCCGAAGTGGGGCAGCTTAAAGCCGGAGTAACACTGGCCTAGTCGCGACGAGGGCTTTTGCGCAGGCGAAAGCGGATTGCGGCGCTTGGAGCGCAGAAGGAAGGCGGCGCCTGCTCCTGCAGCAGCCCAGAGCCGCGCTAGGGAGGGGAGAGCCGAAGTGCGGCCCTCCTCGACCGGCGCCGAAGGAGTTAAAGCCCGCCTCCTTTCCCTCCGGCCGCTCGGCTGACCTTCACGCGGAGAGGAAAGAGGCAGCGCTGCGCATGCGCCCCTCCTGGCCGGAAGGAGCCCGTTAACTCGGGGAGGGTCAGTCCGTCAATCAATCAAATGTGGAGCTCCCCGCCGGGGGGGTGGCTCATTACCTCCCTCGCACCCACCCACCCTGCCCGTCCCTTCCGCGCGGTCCCATTGGTAGCAGGCTTTGAGCAAAACCGGGAGAGCTGGGGGGGGCGTGAAGGGGGATTCCGCCGCAGCCCCGGACTCCTCCTTGCCTGGGCCTTGGACGTGCTCGGTGCGGGAGCCTTGGGGGGGGCACGCAGTGCGGAGAAAGCAGGAGCGAGAAGTGGGGGCCGCTCCCTCCCGCAACGTGTGAACACGCGGCTCGGCCGTCCCCACATATTCTGGCGCCTCCGGGCCAGAGATCCCCCTCCCATCGCGGTCACACGTGCTTGGCGGCGGGGCCGTGGCGGACGCAGCCGTGGGAGCGCTGCTGGGTACCGCGCCTTGCCCGTTCCTTGGCAACACGGCTGCCTCTGTTGCCAGGGAGATGCGCGCCGGGAGATGTGAACAGTTGTTCACGCTGGGCGAGACGGGGCGGGGGGGCTGGGGGCGGAGGGAGCGCATCCTTCGAGCGCCGTCTGTCCCCCGTCTTTGCGGGGAGGGAGCCGGTCTTGCCGTGGGGGCGACGCTGGCACAGCCCCGAGCTGCGCGGGAGGGAGGGGGGAGCCTTGACTTTCTATGGCGGCGGTGCAGGGGGGTGAAATCACAGTCTCTCCGGTGGAGATTAGGCGGGGGGGAGGAAAGAATGTTGCGCGCGAGACCGGCCCTCCCTCTGTTCCTTCTCCCGCAGACTCCCCCCCTCCAGTCCTAGATGGCCGGGGGGTGGGGGGTGGAGAAGCGCCGTTCCTTTCGCTTCCCCCGGTAGCTGGGCGGCCTAGACGGTCCCGAGGGATGAGGCCTGGAAGCGGCGAAGGGAGGGGCGCCGCGGCGGGAAGTCATTGTGTGACCGGCGGGGACAGGCGGAGCGCCGGGCTGTGCGGGCGGGCTGCGCCGCGAGGCAACTGCCCAGAACAAAAACGGGCGGCGGCGTTGATGCTCGGCCTTGGCTGGGATCAGCCGCGGCGCTGCCTCCGGGGCTGGAGGGTCGCCCGGCCTTCCCTTCTCCTCCTCCTCCGCGCTCCTCTCGGCCGCCGCGCCAAGCCGAGGCGCCCAGACTCCTCGCGGCTTATCAGCGGAGGAATTCGGCTGCCGCCGCCGTGGGCCGTCGCAGGCGCCCTGCAGGGGCCCCCTCCCCCCCCCCCCCCACCTCGTCGGCCGGCGGCGCTATTAGAAGTGTGAGCGGAGCGCCCAGCAGGGCTCGGAGGGGAGCGAGTTGGAGAACAAGGCAGAGGAAGGAGGGAAAGGGAGACAGCGGGAGAGTGGAGGAAGGACGGAAGAGAGACCGGGAGCGAGGCGGGGAGGCCGAGCCCAGGCGACCCCGATGGCCGCGGAGGAAGTCACTGGAGGGGCGCGGAAGGCGACGAAGAGCAAACTTTTCGAGTTTCTGGTCCATGGGGTGGTGAGTGGGGGAAGTTTGGGATCTGCCTGGCGGGGAATGGAGGCTTGAAGGAGTCGGCCCGGCTGGGAGAGTGAACGGAGGGGGCAGCCCCCTAGCCTGCTCTGGGGCTGGGGGGCACGCCCCCTCCCCTCCCCCCAGCACGTGCTTTAGGGGGACGACCTGGCTGACGCGCAGAAGCAGGTGCGCTGCCTGCTGCCGTTGTGCCCAGAAGGTGGATGGGGGTTTCTGCCGCTCCTTTCTCCAAGCGGCCTTTGCTACTCCTGGCTCTCAAACGACGCCCCCCCCCCCCCCCCGTGCCAGTCTTGGGCAACTCCTCTTTTGTCTGGGAAGGCGCGAGGAATCCCTGGCACGCTGACCCCATAGGGCTGGACGATGCTTCTCCTCGGGAGCCTAAAGTTCCTTTTTCGGAGACGGGCAGGCCGAGAGCGGAGCCTGAGAAGCAGCGTGCTCACCTGTGTGGAAACCCCAGTGTAGACCCTCGCCAGCAAGGGCACCACTGAACATGCAGGGCTCATGGGCTCAGCAGCGCCTTCCCAGTCTTTCAGACCTGAAGATTTTCTGGCCTGTGGGGAGCCCCCTCTTGCCCCACCCTCTCAAGCAGTTGCCTAAGACCCCTGGGAAAGTGCGGGGGGGGGGGGGAGGAGGGAGAAAGAGCCAGTCTTGTCATGAGGGCTGACAGGGTCACTTAACCAACCGGTGGCTGCTCGCTCCATGTGTTGCTGATCCTGCGTTGCCTTTGGCAGAGGGGGGCACTTGGCGACCATTCCAGGGCTCTTCCTTCTTTTCTCTTATGGAAAGCCACGACTGGCCGGCTGTAGGCAGGAGGCATAGCCAGGTGGTGCTGTGGGGTTCTGCGCCCTCTTCCGCAGGTTCCCTCGCAGGAGCTGGATGGGGATGCTTGGATCAGTAGCCAAAGGCTGATGGAGGTCTTTGCTCTGGTGCCTGGCGTCGTGGGGGTAGGCGCTGACTGGTCAGTTCTGGGGCCTGTCAAGGCATCTGGCGGGTGTGTGGGGAGCCTTAGCCACGCAGCTCCTGGAAGGCAGCTTTGTATCACTTTCCTGAGAGCTGGTTGGGGCAGGAACTCTCTCCCCAAAAGCAAAGGCCAGGAAACGGGTGCTGCCTAGCTCAAGGTGTGGACGTGGCCTCTGGACTGGCCAGAGGGCTCTGGCATCCCACTGCTTCCTGAGGAGACAGCTTCTAATAATCGAGGGCACCTTAATGCCTGTGGAATGTGCTGCTGCTACTGCCAACCCAGGAGAGCTCGCTCCTGTCCCTTGGAGCAGCTCCCCCAGCATTTTGAGGGTGTATGGGGAGGGGGAGTGGACATGGCCACCCTCCTCCCAAGCCCCATTCAGGTTGCCTTAAGCCTGGGTGGGGCATTCGCCCCACCCAGGCTCCGCCGTGTGCTTCCCTCCCTGGCTCCCAAGGGCTGCAGGCCCCTGCTCTCCCCCCAGCCCACCGGCACAGGACTCTGTGCCCAAGGACTCTCCGTGCTGCTGCTGCAACCGTGGGGACCCTTTCCCTCTTGCCCGGCCTTCCTTGCCTCCCACTAGCCACAGGCCCTCCTCCCTGGGTCCCCCCTGCTCTTTGGGGGCATCCCAGCATGCAGGCAAGGAGGCTCTGTCAACCTGTGGCCGGGCAATGCTATCCGCTGAAGTGCACAAGAGAATTGTTCCCTGCTGCGTCGAGCGCAGCTGCCTCTTCCTCTGCAACTCAGGGTATAGCGAACATTTCAGTCATTGGGCCCATGTCGAAAAATGCCTCCATTATGCAGTCTGTAGCTTGTGCTGCCCTTTGTGGGACCTCTGTGGGCTTAGAACGGCTCTTTTCCTAACGGATGTGGGTTTCACAACATGCATGGGGTGGGAGCAGGGGGAAGCTTGGGATGGGGAGAGAAAAGGCTAAGCCCCCCCTCCTCCTCCTCCGCCACCCACCCCATGTTGCCTCTCCTCCTATCTGCCCTAACGAAAGCAACCACAGAGGTTCTGTTATACACCGCTGCCTGTAACAGGTAGTTCTACCTTCAAGCCTTCAGTTCTTAATCTACTCAGTGCATATGGGATGAAACGGGGCGCTGCTAATCACGGTGATGTTTACTCTGTTCAAGGAAAAATGGGATATAAATGGAGAGTTTGCTTCCACATCGCATAATGATCCTGCTTCCATGGTACAAGTTTCCAATGATTCTAAAATACCTTGGCAAGGTGTACAGAGGGGCCTGGATGATGAGACAGGGAGCTGAATGGCCAGTCAAGAGAGCAGGAGTGATCAGGGAGGAACTGGGAAGGGAGAGGGGGGCTGGGATGGATCCTGAAGCTTCCCAGCGCCCCCAGTAACTTTGGATTCTGGTTTATGCACACATTTTGTAAACAAACAAACAACAACAACAACAAAAAGGACTAGTAACTTGGCTTAAAAATGAAAGAGTGGATCTCAGAATGTCAGTTCTGAGCCATCTCTACACAAAAATCCAATCTAGTACGTAAATCAAGCTCTCTGCAGAAGGCTGTTGGTTATGTAGTATTTCTTCCAGGCTCAGAGACCAGTTGCTGTATACCAGTTGCTGGTGATAAATGGTTAAGCCACAATGCAGGAAATAATTTAGATGGGGGCATTTTGCTCTTTTATTTATTTATTTATTTATTTATTTATTTATTTATTTTATTATTGCATTTATATCCCGCCTTTTTTCCTCCAAGATACCCAATGCGGCATACATAACCCTCCTCCTGTCCATTTTATCCTCACAACAACAACCCTGCAAGGTAGGTTGGGCAAAGTCCCCCAGTGGGTTTCCATGGCTGAGTAGGGACTAGAACCCGGATCTCCTGACTCCCAGCCCAACACTTTAGCCACTGCACCACACTGGTTTGGAACCGTAAAAGAGAACGGGGTGGGGGTGTAGGAAGATGGCTGCTGAAGGGTTCAAATGTGTGGCAAAGCAACATATGGGCTTTTCAACTTGGCCAAGAGCAGCAAAACAAATCGACTTCTGATGGGGCCACATGATGCATCGAGCAGGAAAGAGCCAGGGGGTTGGGTCTCCCCCTTCATGGGTATTTGTGGGCTTCCCAGGGGTCATCTAGCTGGCTAGCGTAGGCAGACTCGTGCCTGATTCTGCAAGGTAGTCCTTGAACATTGGTTGTTTCCAGGGCTCTTGGGCCCCTCTGCTTAAACTCATTCATTATTTAAAATGCCTGTTAGCCAACTTTTATGGTGAAAACCCCTCCTAAGGCAATGGCCAATATTCAACATGATATAAATAACAGTAACTCCAAAAACAACACTACACATTAAAAATAGATATGAGCCAGCAATAACGCTAAACAGATACAAACCCCAATAAAATATTAAGATTAAATAAATAGTTGCTGCAGAAACCCTATTAAATGTGCAGCAGCCCAATAAAAACCTGTCCAAAAGTCCAGCAGAAAATCAAAGAAGTCCTGAGCGCCTTTCTTTAGAAAGGCCTCAGCCAAGGGGCTTGAGATGCCCCTGTGGACAAAGCCTTGCACAAGGGTGGGCCCAATGCGGCAAAGGGCTTCAGGAGCTGATCTTGAAGTGTGTAGAGGCGGGTGCAGGGGAAGGCAGTCCTTCAGGGAACTTGGTCCCAAGCAGTTCAAGTCTTTAAAGTGCTGGCATTTTAAGTTGGGCCTGGAGATGTATTCGTAACCGGCGCAACTGGCGCTGCAATATTGGTGTCGCACAATCTGATAACTGAATTTTCATGGCATCCTGCACCAGTCTGGCGTTTCCAAACCATCTTTAAAGGCAGCCTCACGTAGAGTGTGTTGCAGTAGTCCAATCTGGATGTCGCTGGTGCAGGGGTGACTGAGCCAAGGTCTGTCATCTCCAGAAAAGGGTGCAGTTTATTTTATTTTAAAACATATAGATGGCTTCCCATTTTTAAAATCCCAAAGCAGTTCATAACATATTATGAAACAATACATCATTAAAAGCAGAGCAACATTTAGATAAGTTAATTTCAAAAGCACATGTTTGTTGGTGCCTAACATATCACAGAGGGGAAGTCATTCCAAAGGGAGGGGGCCACCACAGAGAAGGCCCGCTCTCTGTGTTACTGCCAGGTGAGGTTCTGCAGGTGCAGCACCAAAAACAGTTTGCAAACAAACCTAAGTTGGTAAAAAGGTAGGCTGCAGCTGATCCTGGAGCTTCCCCAGGTTGTTGGTTTTTTTTTTTTTTTTTTTTTAGTCCAGGAGAACTCCCAGACTGCTCTTTTGGTCCTCTGTGTGTGTGTGTGTGTGTGTGTGTGCGCGCATCCCCTCTGTCCAATGTTGCAGATTTCCCTACCTTCTGTCTTGTCTGGATCGAGTCTCAGCTTGCTCACTGTCATCCTGCTCAAAACCACTTTGAGACACTGTTTCATGATTTCCATAGTAGATTGAAATGAGAGGTAGAGCTGGGTATCACCTGCATATTGATGACACTTCAGCCCGAGTCTCCACACTATTTTCCCCAGATGTTGAAGGGAACCAAAATGGAACCTTGTGCCACCTCATAGGCCAACGGTCATAAGGAGGTGGAGCAGAACTCCCCACCCCCAGAACCATCTTCTCAGACTGCTCCTCTAGGAAGGACTGGAACAACACAGCAGCCCCATGCTCCCTGCGCCCAATCCATTAGTTGCTCCAGAAGGATCCCCCGGTCTGTGGTACCGAAGGCCACAGAGAGGTCCAGGAGAACCGATAGGGTTGGGCTCCCACTACCACACCCTGTGTCAAACCCAAGCCTGAAACCAGATTGGAACAGATCTAAATAATCAGCATCAAGCAGCCCTGCTTTTCATGTAGACAATACAATTTGTAGTTAGAACTGAATAGCAAAGGACAATAGCATAGTTGCGTTCAAAACAGATTTTGATGAACTCGTGAAAGATAGGATATCAGAGGTTGCTCTCTAGGAGGATCAAGGGCAAGTCCTTTTAATTTAAGGTGCTTTGGGAGCAGGAATGGGGAAATGCCCCTAACATCAGTGTTTGCTTCTGGGGCTGGCTGGCCCTTGGCCAGGTTCAGGAAGCCTTCATTTGCCAAAGGTGAAATGCAGATTGTCGGATGGATTCCAACCCAGGTTTCAGAGGGCTCCTCAGATGACCTGATTCCACAAGGCCCTGCCAGATGCCTCAAGGAAGCCTCCAGGCAGGGCGTGAATGCCATCGTCCTTTCAAGGCACAGACCACGCTTCTGCAGCAGCACGGGATTCAACATGGTTCTTGTGTGGATAAGAGTTGGTGGGGTGAGGCAGAGAGGAAGCAGGTGGCCTGTATGACTGTATTCCTTATCTGCAGGATGCCTAGAAGCCTTTGGAGGGGTGAGGAAGCATCTCTGGCCTCTGAGAGCAAAGCAGCGTTCTTGGCTGGTGGGCTCCTCTCCCTGCAGTTGTCTCCCTTACCTGACACTGCGTAGAGGGGGCACACAAGCCGCGCTCCTGCCTGGCATCTCCCGAGTCCTTCATTCAAGACCCTCTTGGGGGCTTGTGTTGTCCTCACATCTGTGATGTAGATATTCAGGAAGATTTCAACCCGGAAGGTTTTATGCTGCCCTAAATCAACTGCGATTTTACACAGCATATTAATTTGGCTTACATTTAGCAAACAAACTTTAAAAACCATGTCATGTTCATTTTGCATTCTGAACAAATATCTGAAAATTAGGGATGTGCATTGAATGCTACCAAAGCTTGGGCAAAACTGGGTTTCTTTGAACAGCTTCTGATGCCCAAAATATTGGGGGGAGGGAAGGGAAAGCGAATCACTCAACCTCCCTCTAAATTCGAGGTCTCACCTTCCACATAAACTGGTGTGCCTATTATCCCTCTGGAACGCTGCAATTTTATTACTTAGGGCTGCCTGAGCAGAAAGGTCTACAATGAACATGGCCCTTTTTTGGGGATACCCTTGAAATGTAAAGTTTGCTCTTAGGCAAAAATCTCTGCATCTATTAGTCTGAAACTTGGCAAGCTTCATTTCCTCAGTAGAAATAACTATCCATATCAATTTTACCCAATTCTACCAAGAAACAAAAAAATGTTATAATTTTGAAATTTGGCAGGCATGGTCCCCTCCTAATTTCATCTACTTCTGACAAACAGAAAAAAGTTATGGCTTCCCTTGATAAAAAGTTATGGCTTCCCTTGATAGTCATCAAGAAACACAAAAGTGCAGATTTCCAAATATCGACTCGGGTTTGGTACCCGAGTTGAAGTGGGCAGCCTCCAAATTGGTCTGAGCACCATCAGGCCATTTCCCAAAATGCCAATTTGGGTCTAAGTCTCAAAGGTCATCTAGGCCAGCCACTGCCGAGGCACGAAGTCCACTGCTACAGCAACCAACCCCAAGAGATGGCTCTCTGGCTTCTTCTAAAACAAGAATGAAGGAGAGGCCTCCACCTCCCGAGGCAACGTGTTCCACTGTTGAATACCTCGTATGGTCAGGAAGGTGGTCCTAATGTTTAATCAAAACCCTTGCTCTTGTAATTGGAGCCCTGCTGGTTTGGGTTCTCCCCTCTGGTGCAAGAAAGAGCAAACTTGCTCCATCGTTTTGGGACTGCGTTCAACTATGGAAGGATGGTGTTCCTCTTGCCTCTTAACCTTCCCTTCTGCAGGCCGAACAGACCTGACCCCTCATTCTTTCCTCCCAGACTTGGCCTCCTGGCCTCTCACCATTGTTGTTGACCTCAGCTGGACACATTCCAGTTTGTTGATATCTTAATTTATGAATTAAATTTATATCCAGCCTTTTTGCCAAAACTGATGCTCAAGGTGGCTAGCAACAATAAAGTACAGATAAAAATAGAATTTAAATTAAAACTTCATTTACTATAAAATGTATAAATTGCACTGCCTTGAGAGTTATTAGAACAGTGTACAATAAATGTAAACACAATATACAAAAACAAACATAAAAGATAAAAACAAATACATGCAAACCACAGCCTCAAAGGAAATAAACAGCACTTAACCAGTTGCAAACCCTTGTAGCAACAAGCCAGTTGACAAGCCTGAATCAAAACATCTCTGCCTGGCAGCAGAAAGGCAGCCATAAGGGAGCTAAGCTGGCCTCCTATGGCAGGGAGTTCCAGAGCAGGCAGCCCCAGGTAGACCATGTGAAAGCAGCCCAATCAGGATGTAAATAACACATGCATGGCCATGGCCAGATCCAGCTTCTGTGGGAATGGATGCACTTGGCATGGAAGCCTCAGCAGCGCAAAAGCACTCCGCCAAACTTAGGCATCCCAGCTCAGGGCTGAGTCCAGGAGTACACCCAAATGGCGGGCCTGAGTCTTCAAGGGGGGAGTGAAACCCCATGCAGCACAGGTGCAATCCTTATTCCCTGATCTACCAGTCAACTGACCAGCAGCACCTCCTCCTCAAACAGTAGTACCCAAAACTTGATGCAATACTCCAGATAATTTCTGACCAAAGCACAATAGAGAGGTACCATTATTTCTTGTGATCTGTACACTATACTTCCGTTGATGTAGCCTAGAATTGCATTAGCCCTTTTAGCTGCTGCATCTTACTGAGAACGTGTGGAGCTTGTGGTCTGCTAAAATCCCTGCTTCTGAAGTCAGCTGTAACCTTGGCTGTGTTAGGGAGAAGCCCTCGTAGATAGAGTTAAGGTGCAGGAGCCATGACTGGGTCTGAAGCTCCTGCTTGAGTCCTGCTACAGTAACCCAGTCATGGCTCCTGCACCTTAACTCTATCTATGAGGGCTTCTCCCTAACACAGCCAGAACAAGTGCGTGTACTTGAGTGACAGGCGCCCACCCTCCAAGGAATAAGAGGGATGAAGAGTTCTTAGGCAGAACGGCGGAACTTCAACAGCAGAGTGAAGCACAGGAGGTGGAAGAGCAAGAGCCAGCCGAAGCAGGAGTGGGGAATGCTGAGGAGAGGAAAGTCCCTGGGAAAGGGGGACAGAAGAACGGGAAGACCCTCTGCACCAGTGGAACCATGAGAGCTGTGGAACTGCTTTCAGGCACTGGAAAAGGAGACTGGAAGACAGTCTGCAGAGGAAGAATGACAGGGGACCCCGTGCAGCAGTGAGCAAGAGGCAGAAAGCCAGTCAAGCAGAGGCCTTCAGCAACAACGAGTAGTCGTTGTGGGAGACTCCTTGCTGCATGGCAATGAAACCCAAGTATGTCGCAAAGACCCATGGACTTGCCAGCTATGCTGTCTCCCTGGAGCACAGTTTGGGGATGTGACTGAAGGGTTGCCAAAGCTCATGAAGCCCATTGACACATATCCTTTTCTTCTCATCCATGTGGGAACAAATGATACTGCCAAGCGGAGCTACAAAGAAATCGCATCAGACTTTGAAGCTCTGGGAAGGAATCTCAAGAACTTTGGGGCCCAGATAGTTTTCTCATCCATCCTCCCAGTTCTTGGAAGAGGAATAGAAAGGGAAAGAAAAATACTCCGGGTGAACAACTGGCTACAAAGGTGGTGCCGACGTGAGAGATTTGGATTCTGGGACCATGGGCTACGCTACTTGGTAGATGGACTGCTGGCAAGGGACGAGTTGCACCTCACAAGGGCTGGGAAGAATGTGTTCGGCCACAGCATGAGGAACCTCATCAGGAGGGCTTTAAACTGAGTCCTACAGGGGCGGGAGATGTAAACCTTGAGGCAACAATGCATGAAGGTTTATGCCCCGTAACAGAGAGAACAGCTCCAATAGTGCCCCAAAACAGTGTTCACAACAATGTAGGAAAGAAGCCAGGCTATACAGCACATGGGCTTTGATGTCTATATACTAATGCCCAGAGTATGGGAAACAACCAGAATGAACTTGAACTCTTAATACATGAAGGCAAATGCAACTTGATAGGTATAACTGAAACTTGGTGGGATGACTCCCATGACTGGAATATAGCACTTGAAGGATATAACTTGTTCAAAAAGAACAGAGAAAATAGAAAGGGAGGCAGAGTTGCATTATATGTAAATATATATATATATATTTACATATAATGCAATATATTTACATATCCCTGCACAGAAATACAGTAGGATGAGCCTGGGAGCCCCATCGAGAGCATCTGGATTAAAATAAATGGGGAAAGGAATAACAGGAACACAATAGCCGGAGTCTACTACTGACCACCCAATCAAGGAGAAGACGAGGATGAAACTTTTGAAAAGCAAATTGCCAGTGTTTCAAAGAAATCTGATGTAGTAGTAATGGGGGACTTCAATTACCATGATATCTGTTGGGAGACAAATTGTGTCCAAAGTGGCCCCTCCAAGAAATTCCTGACATGTGTGGCTGATAACTTTCTCTTACAGAAAGTAGAGGAAGGAACTAGAGAATTGGCTATCCTTGACTTGATGCTGACCAATAGGGATGACTTAGTGGATAAAGTGGCAGTTACAGGAACTCTGGGGGAAAGTGACCACGTCATACTTCAGTTCTTGATTTTAAAGGAAGCAAAAGCTGAGTGTAGTCAAACACGTACTCTAGATTTCAGGAAACCCGATTTTAATAAACTCAGAACTATGATAGGTAAAGACCTATGGCAAGTGACCCTCATGAGAAAAGGAGTCCAAGATGGGTGGGAGTTTTAAAAGGAAATTTTAAAGGCACAATTACAAACAATTCCAACAAGGAAAAAAGATAGAAGACAACAGAAGAAATCAATGTGACTCCACAAAAAGCTTAGAGATGACCTGAAAATAAAAAAGGACACATATAGGAAGTGGAAGGAAGGCCAGGCTACAAAAGAAGAGCATAGAAGTGCCGGAAAGAGATCAGGAAGGCTAAAGCTGAGAAGAAGCTGAGGCTAGGGAGGGATGCTAAAAGCAATAAAAAGGCTTTCTTCAGATACGTGAACAGAGGAAAGAAATGGTGGTTCAACTGCTTCATGAGGATGGCAAATTGGTAACAGATGACAAAGAAAAGGCCGAAGTGCTCAATTCTTACTTTGGCTCAGTCTTCTCCCAAAAACAGGTCTGTGACACACACACACGCACCAGCAAAAGTGAAGTACAAACTGAAGGGGCAGGATTGCAGTTTGAGATTGATAAAACAAATGATCAAGGAACACCTACTTTCTTTGAACGAGTTCAAATCTCCAGGGCTAATGAATTGCATCCTTGAGTAATAAAGGAGCTGGCAGAAGAACTCTCAGAACCACTCTCTATTATCTTTGCGAAATCATGGAAGACGGGTGAAGTGCCGAATGACTGGAGGAGGGCTAATGTTGTCCCTGTCTTCAAAAAGGACAAAAAGGAGGAACCTGGGAACTACAGACCAGTCAGTCTGGCATCCATTCCTGGGAAAATTTTGGAGCAGATTATAAAGAAATCAATCTGTAAGCACCTTAAAAACAATGCAGTGATTACCAGAAACCAGCCTTGCCAGACTAATCTGATCTCGTTCTTTGATCAGGCAACCTCCCTTGTGGACTGTGGGAATGCTATGGACATAATATATCTTGACTTCAGCAAAGCCTTTGACAAAGTGCCACATGACATTTTGATCAACAAGCTAGCTAAAAGTGCACTAGATGGAACAACTATTAGGTGGATCAACAGTTGGCTACAGAATCAGACTCAAAGAGAGCTTATCAATGGTACCTTTTCAAATTTGGGAGGATTAACGAGTGGGGTAATACAGGGTTCAGTCCTGGGCCCAGTGCTCTTCAACATGTTTATTAATGACTTGGATGAGGAGGTGCAGGGAATGCTCATCAAATTTGCTGATGACATAAAATTTGGGTGGGATAGCTAATATACCCTGAAAGACAGATAGGCTGCAGTGCTGGGCTGAAAACAACAGAATAAAATTTAATAGGGATGAATGCCAAGTTCTACACCTAGGAAAACAGCTCTGAGCTTAGAAGCTGCGATGTGTACCCTAAATTGCCAGGCCTGGACCCAAACTTTGCAATTTTGGTTCCGAAAGTATCATCTACTCTCTTATAACTCTTTAGTATCCCAGATTCTGCTTGACTCGTGTGAATCACCTTGGACAAAAACAGTGGTATTCAAAGTTTGCACGTTAGGTATTTCCCCCAGGTATTTGTTAACATTGGAACAGGATGAGGCCAAACGGATTATTAAGCAAAGACTAGCGGATATGGACCTTCAGGAGCTCCGTGGAATGGCCCGAGGCCCCTGTTCTCCCCATTCTTTGGGCCTTTTAGATTCTGCCCACAGAGGGGTGCAGGCATATTTAAATTGGCTTACTGTAGCTAAATACAGAAGGGCCTTCACGCTGGCCAGATTTAATGTCCTTCCGTCTAAGCTACTGGAGGGTAGATTTTAAAAAATCCCAGCAGCCAATCGATGCTGTCCATATAATAACTATGAGGTGGAGCATGTGGAACATGTACTGTTTTCCTGCAACTTTTATAACAAGGCTAGGGATGATCTGTTATGCCCCATTATGCAGCGTTTTTCGGGATGTACCAGGGAAACCCTATTGGCTAACCTTCTCCAGGGCTCAAATAAGTACATAACCCTGCAAGTAGCAAAATTCCTCTGTGCTGCGATGAGGAATAGAATCCAGCTGAGTAAGTGATGAGCTACAGGAAATTGGAATTTTTAAGTATTAATTAACGAGACACATGGTGCATTGATAGTAAGAAAAGCTCGAACACGCTTACAACATGCTTAGGACTCGAGGGAAAGTATTACTTATTCTATGGAGTTTGCTGAATATTCAAAACTTACTTAGCCTGCATTTTAACTTATAAGTTTTTCCCCCCCTTATGTTCTGTTTAAATCGCAGTTGTACGGTCTGTGGACTTTTAACAATAAAGTAGTAGTAACTCTTTCGAGAATGACCTCTCCTTAAGTTTTAAAGTAGTCATACCACTATCCCTATTTTTCTCAATGTGGCCAGGTTTTAGATTTATTGGAATTTTATTTGGGGATTGCAAAACTCCTGGTGGTATTAACTGTTTATAAAATGTGATGTATAATTGGTCTGTTGACTGTAAATAAAGGATTGATTGATTAGCCATGGCACCTAGGAAAAAGAAACTAAATGCACAGTTAGAAGATGGGGAACACTTGGCTCAGCAATATTACAAGCGAAAAGGATCTAGGAATTGTTGTAGATCACAAGCTGAAAATGAGCCAACAGTGTCATGTGGCTGCAAGAAAAGCAAATGCTATTTTGGGCTGCATTAACAGAAGTATAGCTTCCAAATCGGACGAGGTTCTGGTTCCCCTCTATTCGACACTGGTTAGGCCTCATCTTGAGTATTGTGTCCAATTCTAGGCAACACACTTCAAGAAGGATGCAGACAAGCTGGAGCGTGTTCAGAGGAGGGCAACAAGGATGATCAGGAGTCTGGAAACAATGTCCTATGAGAAGAGACTGAAAGAACTGGGCATGTTTAGCCTTGAGAAAAGAAGACTGAGGGGAGACATGATAGCACCCTCCACATACTTGAAAGGCTGTCACACAGAGGAGGGCCAGGATTTGTTCTCAATCAATCCAGAGTGCAGGACATGGAATAATGGGCTCAAGTTACAGACAGCCAAATTCTGTCTGGATATCAGGAAAAACTTCCTGACTGTTAAAGCAGTATGGCAATGGAACCAATGACCTAAGCAGATCGTGGGCTCTCCTACACTAGAGGCATTCAAGATGCAGCTGGAAGGCCATCTGCCAGATATGCTCAAGGGTGGATTTGTGCATTGAGCAGGGGGTTGGATTCAATGGCCTTATAGGCCCCTTACAACTCTACTATTCTATGAGAATAAGAATCCTACCAAACATGAGCATTCTAATTGTCAACCATGACTTCTATTCAGGTAAATCTGAAAATGTTGACATTAACTGTTGGAGTGAAAGGAACTTAGATTTTACTTTATTAAGAATAGGCTTGCCAGTATTTCTGTAATGCCTTTGGTAATTATAACTTGCATGTATTTAGAGATGCTTGTGGTCTGCTCAATTTTTGAGCAATAAATATATATATTATTTGGTACCAATTTTGTGTTTTCTGGTTTGGGAATCATAGAATCATAGAGTTGGAAAGGCCTATAAGGCCATTGAGCAACCACCTGCTCAATGCAGGAATCTACCTTAAAGCATCCCTGACAGATGGTTGTCCAGCTGCCTCTTGAATGCCTCTAATGTGGGAGAGCCCACCACCTCCCTAGGTCATGGGTTCCATTGCTACAAAAAAACAAATGCTATCTTGGACTGCATTAATAGAAGTATAGCTTCCAAATCGCACAAGGTACTGGCTCCCCTCTATTCGGCACTGGTTAGGCCTCATCTTGAGTATTGCATCCAGTTCTGGGTACCACACTTCAAGAAGGAGGCAATCAATCTGGAGCGTGTTCAGAGGAGGGCAACAAGGATGATCAGGAGTCTGGAAACAATGTCCTATGAGAAGAGACTGAAAGAACTGGGCATGTTTAGCCTGGAGAAGAGACAATTGAGGGGAGACATGATAGCACTCTTCAAATACTTGAAAGGTTGTCACACAGAGGAGGGCCAGGATCTCTTCTCGATCAACCCAGAGTGCAGGACATGGAATAATGGGCTCAAGTGACAGGAAGCCAGATTCCAGCTGGACATCAGGAAAAACTTCCTGACTGTTAGAGCAATACGACAATGGAACCCATGACCTAGGGTGGGCAATCCCACATTAGAGGCATTCAAGAGGCAACTGGACAACCATCTGTCAGGGAAGCTTTAAGGTAGATTCCTGCATTGAGCAGGGGGTTGGACTCAATGGCCTTATAGGTCCCTTCCAACTCTACTATTCTATGATTCTATGAAGATATACTATATCCACCGCATTCCCTTGATCTATCAGGCTAGTAATTCTGTCAAAGAAGGAGAGAGGATCAGTCTGTCATGGTTTGTTCTTTATAAAAATGTTGACCAGCACAGGGCCTAGGATAGAACCCTGTGCCACTCCACTCAAGACCTCCTTTCAATAGGAATGCTGAACCATTCATGAGCACTTGCTGACTACGTTTGCTCATCGAACTGTGAATCCGCCTAACAGGAGTAGCATCCAACCCACATTTTACCACCTTGTCACCCAGGATTTCATGGGAAGCCTTGTCAAATGCTTTGCTGAACTCAAGACATACCACATGATTTACTAAACTAGTAATTTATCCAAAAAAGGAGATAAGGTTGGTTCAGCATGACTTACTCCTGACAAACCCATGTTAGCTCCTCCTAAGCAATGCATTGTTTCTAAGTGCTCACAGGCCGCCTGCTTAATCACCTGATCCAGAATTTTGCCCAGTACTGACATCACGATGACTGGTCTCTAGTTTCCTGGATCTACTTTTTCCCTCTTCTTGAAGATGAGGGGCAACATTTGTCCATCTCCACTCTTCTGGAATTTCAGCTGTTCTCCAGGAACGATCACTGACAATGGTTTTGAAGTAATGACCACATGTGCGTTCAGCTCCCTGGGAGGTACTTCATCTGGTTCCAGACCTGGACTCATTTGAAGGAGCTCAGTGTTTTCTCATCATCCCCTTACCTCCCCTGGTAATATGAACCTGCCTGTGGAGGAAGAATCAGAGGAGAGTCTCCACCATGTTCTGCCAACATCGGAGGCACGCTCGGTTGGAACGTGGGAGAGGGCCTTCTCGGTAGCTGTGCCCAGGCTCTGGATCTCCCCTCCCTGGGAGGCCCCCCTAGAACTCACCCACCCCACCCTGATTTTCTGCTGGATGCTGCCATTCCAGCAGGCTTTCGGCCAGCCATGTTGTTTGCTCTGCTGTCCCATGATATGGCTTTAAGGCTGCCACGCTTCCATTGTTCCTGGTGCATCTTTTCTTCCTTAAGTTTTGATACACATCTTATTGTTAATTATATATTTACTTTTTGTTAGCCATTTTGAGCACAGTATGTGGAAAGTTAGGTCAGATCTTTTAATAACGATGGCCGTTGTGGCAGCCTTTGCTAGCCACAGTGGCTTCTCAGTGCAGGGAGAGCAGGAGGGACGGCAGCGTCTCTGGTGCTTTTGTGACTTGAATGGAAGTGCCTGCATTCCTGAGTAGGGATTTAGTCCAGATTACATCTCTGCACTTATGATCCAGGGGCTTTCTTCTCTTAAGCACCTTCCACACTGCTTTTTTCCTGTCCGCCCACTGCACACCGAGAATGTGTCTGGCTCTCTGGAAGGAGCATTGTCAAAGGGCTTGCACTGCCCACCCACATGCATTGCCCAGGCCTCTGCTGCTTCCAGGTTCTCACACCAACCTGGCCTGCTTGAAATGGTCTGTGTCCCCATCGCAAGCTTCCCTCCAAGCCCAGGATGGGGGCCTTGTCTCTGAGTGGTTTCTGTCCCCTCTGGCTTTCTCAGTCTTTTGTTACAGCAAAGTTTGCCAAAGACCCTTCGGCCTGTTCTTAGGCCTTTGTGGTCAGGAGGCCCCTCGTGGCCCATGCCGGTGGCTTTTTCATGCAGGCCTGGCTGGGGCTACATGGAGCCAACCTTCCAGGGGCCATGTGAGAGGGGCTTCTCCAAGGGGTGCTGTATTGGGTGCTTACAGGGAGCAGCAGGAGGCAAGTCTGCAGGGATTTCTGGCAGATCTCTCGAGGTCATGGAGAACCCTTGTGTTGTGACTGACAGGAGGCAGCTGAGTCTCCATGGAAGGCAGCCAGAATGGCAGAGTGGCAGCAGCAGGCGGCTCTAAATCCGATGCATGCTTGCAGGGTCAGCTGCTGCTGCTGCTGCTGGGGTGGAGAAAGGGTGGCCGTCCAGGGTGAGGCTGGGGATGGGCTGGGGTGGCTGTTCCTCCTCCCCAGGCTTTGCCCTGGGGATGTCTTTGTGGCTGCAACAGGTGTGCTCAGCTGAAAGGCTGCTCTGTCTTCTGTCTCCTCGGCTTCCATCCCTCTGCCCAGTGTATATAGTGACAAGGATGATTTTGTTTGGATGCATTTGTATGAGATGAACGTAGTGCTCTACAGAGCAACTTGAGCAAAAGGGATAGGTCCCTGCCCCAAGGCATTTGCAGTCTAAATGTTGCCGGTGAGGGAAGAGGCATGGGCAGCGAGGGGTGGGCGTGGAGCCTTGCCGAAGGCTTTGTGGGAAGATGGGCTTGGAGGGACCTGTGGAAGACTGAGAGGTGACACAGTGTCAGGTGTTGGGAGGATATCAGGCAGAGGACAGGGCGAGGCTGCCAAGGAGAGTGGGCAGGGGGCAGGAGACCCTCTGGGGGCAGCAGGCAGGCAGGCAGGGCCAGGACACGGAAGGTCATGGTGAGGAGCTTCAAAAGTAAGCTAGCCTGGCCCAAGACCTGTTGCCGCTGCAGAGGCAGAGCAGCCCGTGCGCGGCCCAGGGCAAGGAGCACAGCAGGACCCGAGGCCAGCTGGGCCCTTTGGCACCTGAACAGGAGGAACCCCCAAGCGCCTTCTCTCCCCATGTCACCAAGGAAGGCAGTCAAACGCAACTGCTGTCGATTTAGGGACGAACTACTTGCTGCCTTTTGGTGACATCCAAAACTGGCTGTTTGGGGTGGCTGCCTCCTGGTGCTGCAAAGCGCCCATGCGTTGTTTGCCTTGCTGCCCTTCCTGGGGCCTGTGCAGCCTCTCCCTTTCCCTGTCCTCTGCACTCAAGGGCTCCTTAGTCTTCCCTCCCTGGCATCTCTTCCCTGTAGCCTGCGTGGGTTTCCATCTGCTTGCCTTTGCAACGGTCCCTTGACAGCTCATTGGCACCTGCTGTGGAGCAAGGCGGGAGGGTGCCTTTGGCAGGTGGGGGGAGGCCAGCGCCTGCCTCATTCTGGATGTTTGGCTTAAGCCGGCTGCTCCTGTTCCCGTTCCCCCAAAGGTCAGGCTAGCTGCTCCTGCCTGCCTGCCTTCCATGAAAATTGCAGTACCTTTCAAACAAGTCTCAAGGTGGCTCAGATGGCCGTGAAAGCAAAGTAATGTACAGTATCTTAAAACTCAGTGCAATCAAACCAAGGCTGAAAAGAGAGAACGGGGCAGTCAGAACCCAAAGATGGAACGCAGAATTGCAGCAGCTGGTTCCCCATTGCTCAGGGCGACAAATGTGCGACCGAGGAAAGAGATTTTCATGCTCCAACTAAACCCACCGAGGGACAAAAATGTCCGAGCGAGTTCTTCCGATGGTGTGTCCCCCGTGGTTGTGGAGAAAGCAACCCCAGCGAAAATGGTGCTCCTCCCCCCCACCCCCCTGCCCCCACAGGTCACATGTCTTGAGTGGGAAAACTCCAAGCAGGGCTCTTTCTCATGATCGCCACCTACAGTTCATCCAGAAGACAGCAACGGCATCCCGTCTGGCATGCGGAGAGCAAGCCAGCTAGCAGGGGTGTGTGGCTGGGCTGCCTTGAATCTTACCCAGAGGCAAAATCCACAGAGGAGATGGGGTTTTCTGCGCTTGCAAGCAAGCAGCTGAGATGCTGCCTGAGTTCTGCGCTAATGGAGGCCTCTGGAACAAGCCCCCGTCCTGGGCATGGAGCTCGGCTGTGAAGCCTCAGCCCTGGTCACAGCCTTGCCTGTCTTTTGATCCCCATTGGGTGAGGATGGCTGTCCAGGATGGAGGGAGCTCTAGTAAGCCAAGGGGGGCATTCTGTTGAGCATCTGCTTTTGAGGTGTGCAGGGAGACGTTCTGAGAGAGGCCTCCTCACAGGGAGGGTGCAGCCTTCGCTCTGAGTGCCAGATGCTAGGGAAGTGCCAGGGCAGGGCAATGCCATTGTCCTCGTGCCCTGCTTGTGAGTTTTGCAGAAGCACTTGGTGGCCTCTCTTGGGAACGGGGTACAGGGCAGGATGGGGAATGGAGCAGTGCCATTCCCTAAACGCAAGGTGGAAGTGGGGTCCTGGACTCCAAATCCCAGGCCTTCAAGATGACTTTGCTTTTGAATGAATTAACCCGCCAGTGCGTTTTTTATCCGGATTCCCTGTTCAATTCACATCCTGAAAATCCTCTACGTTAGCTGATTTATTCTCCCCGAGATTCCTGCCGCGGCTGCTGTTCCCTGCAAGTGTGCAGCTGCTAGAGAACATGGAGCCACTGCTTGGCCATGTTCTTGTTCCCTGCAGGGCAATGTTGAGGGTCCACAGTAGCTCCCCGCCCCTGGGAACTAGCTGGGCACCCTAGGACACCTGGTGCTCCTCACCCAATGGCTGTGTCCGAGTGGAAAGCAAGGGCTTCCTTAGGGGTGTGGAGGACATTTGAAAACCTCTGCCCTAGAGGAAGGGTTCCTGGAGCAGGGAGAGACTGTGTTGGCCCCCAGGGAGGGAGGGGATGTGTGTCCATGGAGAATCTCCGGGAAGGGTCATGGGTCACCTGCTTGGTATGGAGGCCATCCCCAGCAGCAGCTCCTGTTAAAAGGGTCGGGAAGTGCCCCTGCCTTCTGCCTGAGAGCCTGGAGGGCCTTTGCTGCCAGCCAGAATGGGCCATGTTGGGCTAGCTGCACAGAGAGTCTGGCCTGCTCTGCGGCAGCTTCCTCCGGGCCACGGGCAGCATCTTGCTTTGTGATCCGTGCCTTCGGCTGTGCTCTTGGTGAGGCCTCTGAGTAGGCTGGAGCAAGCCCCCACCAGTCCAGTCTCTCTCTCTCTCTCTCTCTGAGTGCAGCTGTGGGTCAGTCATGGGGCCAGCCACCTATCCAGCAGGCCCCAACACTGGCCATTGCCCAGTCACCACCTTCTTCACCGGAGTGGGATGCCCCTCCACCATCATGAGCCCATCAGCATCTCCTCTCCGCTCGTGGTGCCACAGACAAGTGGATGCCCCCCCCACTCCGTAGCCCAGTTGCTCCTTTGACGCAGGGTTCAACGTGTGTCTTTCTCTCCTTTCCTCCCTCTCTAGCGTCCTGGGATGCCATCAGGCGCTCGCATGCCCCACCAGGGGGCTCCAATGGGTCCCCCAGGCCCACCCTATGTGGGGAGCCCCTCTGTGCGCCCTGGGATGCCCCCTGCCGTGATGGAGCCCACGCGCAAGCGGGCAGCGCCCCAGCAAGCCCAGCAGCAGCAGCAGCAGCAGCAAGCCCAGCAGCAGCAGCAAGCCCAGCAGCAAGCCCAGCAGGCGGCAGCAGCAACACAGAACCGGCCCCGGAGGTGAGTGTGCTGCAGCGGGGCGGGGGGCTCACAGAGGAGGCCCCCATCTCCTTCCTTCTCTTGCATGGGCAGTGGCTGCAGGAAGCGGGAGAGAGGAGTGGGCCGCCCTGCCAGACCTGGGTTCCTTCATTGGGCTGGAGGAACACCTGCTTTGCTCTGCCTTCCACTAGGCCGTGCCTGCACCACAGGTCGAGGTGTGTGTGGGCAGCAGGGCTTGGCCTCATAAGGACGCCCCCTGGGCTTCCATGGGGTTTTCCAAAGCCCCGAACCTCACCCCTGTTTGCTCTGTTTCCTGCTCACTTAAGCAGCCGCTTCTAATCCAGAGAAGGAGGGAGCCCTCTGTCAGCATTGGATGGCCCTCAGTGCGTGCAGCTGTTCCTGGCAGGGGGAATCGTTGGGCAGCTGTGCATGAGGGGCGATGTCTACCCTGGCCTAGTCCTTGCAGCCTTCCCACATTCCCTCCCAGCCTGCATTGCCTCCTTCTGGGCAGAGAGCGCTCCCTTCCTCGCCAAGGTGCTCTGTCCAGAGAGTGGCGCGTGGGCTCCATTCTCCACTGGTTTCAGGCGAGAGATCGGAGCTTGTTTCTCTCTCTCCCCATTTCTCTGGAGTGTGCAGAACAGGGTCACTTGTTCCCTCCTGCAAGGAACCACGGGGAAGCTGCTGTGATGGACGATTCATTGTTAAACATTTCAGCGGCACATCATTGCCAAGGTGCCTCGTGGTCTTGGCTGCAGTTGGCCGGTTTCCCAGCTGGGGGAACTGAGGCTGAGTAGAGAGGGGAACATCAGGCCCTCAGTCGGCCAGTGAGTGAGCGAGTGAGTGAGTGGGTCTTCCAGGATCCTCCTCCTTCATTTTCCTTCTGGAGGGTAGAAGTGGCTGCGCTCTCCTCCAGCTTCCCTGCCTCCCTCAAGTTTTGTGGGGAAACCTAACTTTGAATGGACCAGGGTTTCATTCTGCCTTAAAGGCCTGCATGTGTCAAATGCTCACTTGGTAGCCCACTCAGGTGCAAGTGTGTCAGGATGTGGACCACGTTGCCTTCCCTTGTCAAGCCTGGGATAGACTGAGATGAATGTGGGGCAGTGCAGTGTGCGCTTCCTCCTTGCTCCCACCGATTGGTGTCCCCATGTCTGCGTATGCAAATGGATCTGTGCGTTTGCAGCTGTCTCCTTCTATGCTGTATACAGAGAGAGCAGAACCCGAGACATCGGGGCTCCCTAGGGAATGATGAAGCCCTCACCGCACAACACGGACCTTCCTGAGAGGGTTGGGTCCCATAGGCAGGCAGCAGGGGCAGCCGCAGTACCCCTTGTCATGCCAGGACTTGCTCCCTCCCTCCCTCCCTTCTTTTTGGGGGCAGGTACAGACCTTTCTAGGTAGGGCAGCCTTGCAAATGGACGGTGTTGGCTGGTGCTTCAGTGGGGCTGCTGCTTCTGGCTGATAGGTTTGCTGCTGCTGGTCGCCGGCTGTCTGGCAAGTGTGACACCCCTTGAGCCTTAGGAGGAGGAGCTCCTCTTTGCCCTCCCCATGCCTGCTGGCCTGGCCTATCGCCCTGCCTCTGAGCATGGGAACCCGAGGCAGCAGGGCCTCCGTTGGAAGAGGGGACCCTTCTGGGCAGCCGTAGGGATCAGGTGGCTGCCCTGGCCATCCTGAGCACCAGGGAGGGAGGGGCGCAAGAGGGGGGCAAAGGTGGAAGGCTGTTGGCCCTGCTCCATCCTGCTCTTGTGCTGCATTCGGGCTGCCAACGTCCCTCTCCTCTGGCTCAGCTGGGGTGGGGTGGGGATTTGTACTCTGTCCAGGGCACAGAGCAAGCTGCCAGGGGGTTGGAGGGAGGGAAGACGGGCAAGGTGAGGCCCTTCCTGCAAGACCTCCACAGCTGCACGGCAGAGGTATCAGGGCAATTTAGCAGGTGGCCTCGTGACTCCTAAGTTGGTCACCATGGTAACATTTCCCCCCCCCCTTTTAAAATTGTACAGTGCCAAGAGGAGGAAAATGGCAGACAAAATACTCCCTCAAAGGGTGAGTTGCTTTCATTTTTCTATTTGCTCCTTTGACTGATTGGGTGGATACCAACACATGTCCGCTGTGGGTTTGAAACGAGAACAAGTGTATCTGAAAACGGGGTGTGCAGTGGCAAAGCAGCGGAGGCTGTGGCGGACTCCGTGGTGAAGCGCCCTGAAGCATCAGCCCCATGTCCTGTAGGATGGGTCAGGGCATGGTGTCATCTGCCCCCGCAGGGTGCCTCCTGGTCGAGAAGGGGCGTGTTCCCCTCTCATCCGTGTCTGGCAGTGCCGGAACAAATAAGCTGAACTCCCAACTGTGTGCAGCATGGCAGCCTCTGGTCAGGGCTGTGGCCCTCTGGAACTTGCCTGGTTAAAGCCCTGTTCAGGCGTGAAACGCACCATGTGCAAGCAGGAATGGGGCTGCGCTAAGGGGCCCTGGCATTGCATTGTCATGTATCTCCACCCATTGGTATCCACACGCACAGCATACTGGGTTCCAAGTCACAGGGAAGCTGCCGGCGTTCACGCTGTACACAGAGATGCCTATGGGCAGAGCTACGCTGTGACGCCCCATTGGGCCAGGGTGTGTGTGTCTACTCAGTGTGGCCCCCTTCTTGCTCGTGTGGTGCGCTTCACCCCTTAGCATGACGCCTGAATAGGGCTTAGCCAGCCACACCTGCCTGCGCGCTTTCTCCTTCCTGGCTGTGGCTCGCAATGGCTCCCCACCTTGACCCGTGTCCTTTGCCAGTACAACGCATCCGGGTTGGTTGGTTCTGTTTCCTTCTGTCTCCTGTTTCCTAGAATCCCATTTTCAAACACATCAGTGAGGCCAGGCGCAGGACGAGCCCCAGCAAGTCTGACAGTAGCTCTCTGCCCTTTCCGCTTGTATCACCCACTTATTTTTTTAATCTATCCTACAGGCTTATGAATGATGGGGCAGGGATGGCATGAGGGAACATGCCAGCCGTTTTAGCAAGGTGCTTAATGGTGGTGACCAGAAAGGTGGAGTTTTTTTTAAGTTTATTTATTTTTTTAAAAAAGTGGTATTATAAGGCTATAACATTACATCCTTACACTGCTCTAATACTTAATTATAGGGCTATATCGCTATACCCCTCTTATAAGGCGGTAATGCTGATATTTAAAAAAAGTCTTTCTAGTTAACAGCATTAACCATCTTGCTAAAATGGTGGCAAATGAAAAAAAGTTTTTTCCCCACTTCATATTATATAATGTTGCATTATAACATTCTATTTATTTATTACAATATTTTAAAGCTGCTCTTCCTCCTTGGGGAAACCAGAGTGACACCAAAATGTGACCCAAATGTGAACATGACCAAACTTAGGCACACAAAAGAGAACACGCAATAAAACATCATCATCATCATCATCATCATCACATAGTTGACTGTAGGGTGTGTGGTGCTATAACATTATTTCATTTAGGTGTTATTTCACTATTACTTTAATATGTTTTTTAAAAAATATAGCTGGAAGAGTGTTTATGGCTACTCAAAAGATGTTTTGTTTTGTCTTTTTTAAATATAAGGTGATGAAATGGGCAGAGGTTGTTATGCCAAATGCGTGTGATTGGCTCACCTGCCCAATAGCTCCTTGCCCATGTCAAAAATAGGCTTAAAATAAAAGTCGGAGCATTTCTCTTTCGTTCTCAAGAGAGTCAGACTTTTCCTGGTGAGAACAAAAGCTGGAGACCCCATAAAACCTGAGTGGGCGAGACCCACGGCGGTCGCCCCACGGCCATCACTTCATGGTCATTGCCTCTGGACTAGAGCGCCAGCGGTTGCCCCAGCCCTGGCCTAGGGACACGCTGCTTGCTCCTTTCTGGATTAGCCTGCGGCCTCATCCTTCTTCACTCCTGGGACCCGTCTCTCGTTTTGAGAGCCTGGATGGGGTCGTGGTTCAAATGCTTGGCCTTGGATTGGAGAGAGCTGGGTTCACGTCCCTGCTCAGTCATGCAGCTCACTGGGCAAGTCGGTGTCTCTCATGCTCACCTACCTCACAGGGATGTGGTTTGCACCCTTCCTCTTCTGCCTTGAAACGTCGCTCCTGTGACGGACAGCTGGCCTGTCTTTCCTCTGGTCTTAAGCGGGACATGCTGTCATGGTTCCTGCATGGCCTGGTGTATGTCGCCCCCCGCCTCCTCTTGACACCGTGGGGCCTCCATTGTCACCTCCCTGCCTTTGGGGTGGGCAACCTTTGTCAAGGGGCTGTGTGATTATTGCCCACTGGAGAGGGATGGTCTTCGAACGGCAGGCTTTATTGCCCTCACGGATGAGCTGAGAGCCACATGCTTGGAGGGGGGGAGAGCCAGTGAGGAGGGGGGTGGAGCCAAGGTGGGCTTCTCCCTCACCCCCACTCCCCACTTTCTGCCAGCCCAGCAGGGGAGGATGGAGGGCCCTTACCACAGGTCAGAACCGAGGCCATGGGGTCCCGTGGGCCGTAGGGTGCCCAGCCAAGGCCATACTTTTCTCTTCTCCGAGGTATTTAACAGCATATGTTGAGCTTTCTAACCGACCCCAGATCAATATCACGCTCTGACGGCTGCCCTCCCCGGTGGGAGCATCTCTCCTCCAGTGACCTGCCTCATGCCACTTTCTTGCCAGATCCGGGAGCTGGTCCCTGAGTCCCAAGCCTACATGGACCTCCTGGCCTTTGAGCGTAAGCTGGACCAGACCATCATGCGAAAGCGAGTGGACATCCAGGAAGCCCTGAAGAGGCCAATGAAGGTACGAGCAGCAAGTGGGTCCCCTCCGTGCCATGGGGACCAGACCGCCGCCGCCGCTGCTAAGGGGTTGCTCCTTGCCAGGGGTCCTTTTCCTCACCCCTCTCCCCTCCTCCTCCTCCTCCTCCTCCTCCTCCTCCCACTGCTGCGGCTGCTGCACAGGCAGCCACTTCTTGAAGTGTGAGCGTTGCCCTCCAGCTTCCTGACGGGGCTCCCTGCTCCCCCTCAGCGCTCTGCCCGCCTGCCTGCCTGCCTGCCTGCCTGCCTGCCTTCCTCGGTGGCGGAGCTACATTCTGCCGTGGCCTGGCTTTTGGGCCTTTCTGTTGTGCATGAGCCATTGGCCTCGGGTTTTGATTTAGGGATTTGCTGATCATGTATCTTGGGACGACGGGAGGTGCTGGGTTTCCTTGCTCTCAGGCAAGGAGGAGGAGGAGGAGGAGGAGGAGGAGGAGGCCTCTCCGTTGAGGCGGATGCTATTTTAGGTCAATTCCATACAGGCTTTAGTTTTCTGCTTTGTGTTATTTTATTATTCTGTGGTTTTAATGACTGAATTTTAATTAATGGTTATGTGTTTCTCATTATTTGGTGATTGCTTGTATGTTAATTTGTGTCCTGTGTGAGTTGTGTCCAGTGGGTCTGTCTAAGGCCACGCATTGCTGGGATATAAAGGTGGAAAATAACATTTTACAAAATCTGGTTGTGAAGGTCAGGGAATCAGTCATGAACCTGATCAACTTGCGATATCAAGCACCCTGCTTGGATGAAGCTGAAGAATTTTTCTGACCATGTGCAAAGTACATTTTCCTCATCCCTTTGGATTAGAAAGCATAAATGTCCTCAGGGCCTCTCTCCAGAAATGCATTGTTGGTGTGAGTTCCCCCTCACAGACTACGGGCTGCTGATATTTGCCAAGTGACAGGCAGAAGGCTGTGAGAAGTTCCTCCCGGAAGGGAGTGTGCGGCAGGGGGGCAGGTGGCGGGGCGGGGGGAGCCACTTGGTGATTTGTTTGTCTCTTGCATTTCTGTATCACCGAATAGCTAAATCAGGGGAGCGTGGTGATGATGATGGGCAAAGCAAGGGAGCCCGGAGTTTGAGAAGCCCTTTGGCCCCTGGAGGGAGACAGCTAGCTGGCTCAGACTAGCCAAGGCACAGGGGACGCCCCCTGGACCTCTGGATTTCGCTGGAAAGGACCCTGAGCAGGAGGGCGGGGGCTTCCTCCATTCCGTCGCGGCTGCTCACACTCGCCTTTTCTGTCAACCCCTCTGGGGACTCTCACGGCTAGCCCTGCCGTGTCCTTTCCCGTCCTTCTTCCCAAAGGGTGGTCATGGAGGTCGTCATTGGCCTTTGGGTCAGCATCCCTCCATGAACAGGCGTGGGCATGGGGTGGTGGTACCTGGACCCACTTGTGGGGGCTGCCCCTTGCGGAGCTGGGGAGCCATTGGCCTTTGGCATGGAGCCCCCCACCCCTTTCGCTGGCCCTGATTTTTGTTTGTCTGTCCAACAGCAAAAGCGGAAGTTGCGCCTTTACATCTCCAACACCTTCAACCCAGCCAAATCGGACGCGGATGACTCGGAGGGCAGCATTGCCTCGTGGGAGCTGCGCGTGGAGGGCAAGCTGCTGGACGATGTACGCCCGGGCCGGCCTTCTCCGCCGTCTCTTTTCCTGCTGGCTGGGCGGGGGCTGCTTGGGCCGGACGCAGCCGCTCCGGAGGGGCCGTGCAGAGGAGGCCCTCCGCCAAGGCAGAAGTGGACCTGGAGCAGGACGCGGAGGGTGGGCAGGCGAGGGCTGTACCAGGCGGTCTCGGTGCCCCATGGGGCTGTTGTCCCCAGCTCCTCCGGGAGAGGCTGGGCCGGGCCAGGCCAGGCCTGGCAGCCAGCGCAGCGTACCGTTTGCCGCTCACCGCTGGCTTCTAGGGAGGGCAGCCTTCTCGGAGGAATGCCCCTGCCCAGACGTGCTGTTGTCCCCAGCTCCTCCGGGAGAGGCTGGGCCGGGCCAGGCCAGGCCTGGCAGCCAGCGCAGCGTACCGTTTGCCGCTCACCGCTGGCTTCTAGGGAGGGCAGCCTTCTCGGAGGAATGCCCCTGCCCAGACGTGATGAGCGGGAGTGGGGAGGAGGTGGCCAGAGTCCAGGGCAAGCGAGGGGGCAGGAATGGGGCTGCCAACAGAAGAGGAGGGCGAGGTTCCCATGTTGGGAAGACCGTCCGGATTTAAGGAGCAATGGAGGTGGAGGGAGGTGGGAGGAGGACCCACAACGGCGGGGTTCAACGGGGCCTGAGTACTGTTCCACCTCTTCCCCAGGGAGTAGGGGAGGCCTGTGCCTCCCCTTCTTGGGCCCCCCTCCTCTGCCCAGAACGGGGGCCCTTCTGCAGGGGGGAGGCTGCCCTTCACACGCCACTCTGTTTCCCGCCTGCGGTTCTGGGCGCTGAAGTTTCTCCCTCCTGATTTCACAGCTCAGTAAGCAGAAGCGGAAGTTTTCCTCTTTTTTCAAGAGTTTGGTCATTGAGCTGGACAAGGATCTCTATGGACCAGACAATCACCTGGTGGAAGTAAGTGGGCCACACCGCCCAAGGCAGGAGCCAGGCCCTAGAGAAGCACAGCCAGTGAAGATCCCTCCTCCTCCTCCTCCCTCTTTCCGTCTGCGCTATCCTACTGGGTGCCTTTTTCAGGGCCTACTGTTAATGCTGGCTGGTGCAATTAAAATCGAGAGGCAGGGGTGGGGGTGGGGCTTCCCTGCCCTCCTATTATTCCCCAGATCTGTAGTGCTCTTAGAACGCAAGATGCCTTGCTGTCTTCATCTTGTTCACTTCACTGGGACATGTCTTAGGTAACTGAGGGATAGGACACTCAGCTTCATGGCCTTCCACACCCCAATTCCCTCTCCCTCGGCTGCACTGCCCTACGGGCGTAATGCTCAAGGCAAAGGCTGGCCTCTGCGCACTTTTGTCCAGTTGGCTTCCAGCCCCTTCCCTCTGCGTATACGAAGAGGAACGAGGCCAGGAGGAGGAGCAGGCAGCTCAGCCCTGTCCCAGGGCGTTGAGGTGCCCCTCCTAGCAGGACGGGTTGGGATCCCCACCTGCTGGCCCGGAGAGAGCTCCGGCACGTCCCTTGGCCCAAAGCAGCAGCTGCAGCAGCAATGGTTGCAACCCAGAAAGGAAGCGCAGCAGCAGCAGCCCTGTAGCTGGATCTGGCCAAAGGGTGTCTAATGAGCCCGACTCCTTAATTCCCCTGGAAGGGGCCGACCGGATGCCTTCATGGGAAGCCCACAAGCAGGATGGGAGGACAGGAGCCCTTCCCCCGAGAGTCAGCGGCTGGTATTGGGCCGCATCCTGCCCCTGACACTGAAGGGAGCATAGAGCCATTGGGGCGAGTAGCCGTTGCTAGCCTCATCCTCCACGAATCGGTCTGATCTCCTTTTTAAGCTGTCGGAGTTTGTCACCATCACTTCATCTTGTTCCTTGATCCCCCTGCTGTGTGAAGAACGCTTTGTTTTTGTGCCTCCTTCTAACCTCCCATTTATGGCACAACCCTGTTGGGTTCTAGGATGATGTGAGAGGGAGGGAAATGTCTCCCTAGGCCCTCTCTCCACGCCATGTGTCATTCCGTCTCGCCTTACTCGCCTTCTGCTGAAGATGTACAGTCCGGGTGGTTGTAGAATTTCCTCCCCCTGATCATGTTGGCTGCTCGTTATTTGCACCTTTCCCAACTCTGAAATGTCCTTTTTGTGACGCCTCAACCACAAGTGTGGTATTCCCCGTGTGGGTGCCCCACGGATGCTTCTGAAGGGGTTATGAAGTTGGCAGCTCTGTTTTCGATCTCTTTCCTCTTCCTTCCTTTGAACTGCATGGGCCGTTTTATTGCCCCTTGACCCAGTGTGGAGCAGTATGGAGCGGCTGCTCTTCTCTGGTCCCTCTGACGCCCTTGAATCGTCTGGGGCTTTGCTATAGGAGGCATTTATCAAGCACTCATCATCCTTACTCACACTTGTTTATGGGCCCTTTAGACGACGTCACGACCCTCCCGTTTCACGTCTGTGCCTAACGATCACCTTCGGTGAGGTTTTTTTGGAGCAGGGGAAATGCGGCATTTAATTGTGAAAGGGAAAGAAAGTGCTTTCTCCCCTGTTTATATGGGCTATTCTGCTATATCCTAGTGCCACCTAGAGGTTCTGTAACAGAAAGGCAGGAAGGGAAACACTCTTTGGATAGCGCTAGGATCTCAGTTCTGCTCTGAAACCAAAAGTAGATGCAAGGATTAGCATCCGACTAACTGCCTTGTGTAGAAAAGGGTGTCAGAATGCGACTACCTGGCTACTCACCCTGAACCAGACCATTAATTGAAGAGGTCCCCAGGCAGATCCTGGGGCGGGGCTGGGCTGGGCCGGGCCGGGATACACAGCTCGCCTCCCTCCATTGACACGGCTGCCTGGTTCCCTCCTCCCCGGCCCCTCTCCAGGCTGCCTGGCCACTCCACATGAAGCTGCTTCTTGGTCTCCCTTCCTTTGCCATGCAAATGTCTTTCCTCCCCAAACGCCTTCCCTGGAAATGCGCCCCACTGCACCCCACGGGACATGCTTCTGGATGGACATGGATGGGATTGGGATGGGGGACGCTTAAGCTCGTTCAGCCTTGGGACGTGCTGGGGTGCTGCGGCGGGTGATTGGGAGCACAGAGGGAGCGTCCAGGTCCAGCCCTCTTCCCTACAGGCCGCTCTTTCCTCCCTGCTAGCAGCAGGGGCGGAAGAGTGATCTCGTTCCCAATCTCAGGGGGGTGGGGGGAACCACAGTACAATCAGGGAGGAACTGGCGGTGGGGAGCATTTGGTTGTGTGGGGCAGGCCCCCCACCGTGGGGGCTACAGTTTGCGCACCCTGGTCTAAATGTGGAGTGCTTGGCATGGCCAGATGGCAACCCCTCACCCCTCCGCCTGGGGGGCAGGACACTCCCAGCTGTGAAACCCAGCAGAATCCGTGGGCCCATCAGAGTGAAGCGCCAAGCTCTGCTACCCCCGGCGTGTGATGTGTGATAGGAAGGAAAGGCCGGCCACCGTGAGGAGTGTCTGGGCTTCCCAGGTGGGGAGGGGGCTTTACCGTCTGACTGTTGTGTGAGTCCTTGTGTCTCCGGAAGGGGTGCTGAGGTGCTCTGCGTGTGCTTGTCTCCGGCAGTGGCACCGGACCCCCACCACCCAGGAGACGGATGGCTTCCAGGTGAAGAGGCCCGGGGACGTCAGCGTCCGCTGCACACTCCTGCTCATGCTGGATTACCAGGTCAGGAGGGGGAGGGAGTGTTGTGTGTGCAGGTGAGGCTGGTTCTGGCAGAGCACCCCTCTGAGCCACTGCGGCCTTCCTGCTGTGGCAGATGAGGCAGGGAAGGCAGAGAGCACCCAGGAAGAGGCGGGGGGAGGCCCTGCAAGAGCCGTGGGGTGCAGTTGGAGACCTGCCTGGGGGATGGTCTGCAGGTGGCCTCTGAGCCGGGGCTCTTCGCGAGATGCCCAGGAATGGTTCCCTATGTTGTCAAAAGGGGCTGGTGATGGACCCATGGGTGGCCTTCCGTTTGGGCCTTCCCCTGAGGGTCAGCTGGAGAACAACCCCCACCAGAAGCCCAAAGCTCAGCGGCCGCAGATGCATCAGTGGAAGTGAAGCCCAAAGCAGCGGGAAAGAGTGGCAGGCAGGCAGGCAGGCAGGCAGGGCTCTCTGTGCGCACGGTGCAGAGTGTGGCTTTGCAAGGGTTCGGTGCTCTGGGAGCTCCTTTGCTGGGGGCCCTGTCCATCTGTCCGCCCCTTCTGAGGCAAGGATGCTGCTGACCAGCTCAGGCCCATCAGTGAGCCTTTGCTTCAGCCTTTGTTGTAGCTATTTGGTCTTAGCTCTGCTTTGATCTTGCTGCTGCATTTTTAATTGCTATTTTCATTTTAATTGTTTTGCTTATTGTAAGACAATTTATTGTAAGGACGCATTTATCATAAATAAGTCAGAAATGAATAAATTAACAGCCCTTAATTAATTAATTTCCTATTACTCTGTTGTCCTTAATTTGTTCTAAGAAGCTGCTGGGAAGCAAGGTTAGGGTTAGGGTGCCCATTCAGGGCGCTCTGCGGAGGGCAGCAAGGTAGCAGTTCCCAGCAGCAACAGCAACTGGCCTAAAGCGTGAGCCAACGGAACGCAAAGCCATGCACTGCCCACGCCTGAGGCCTTTGCTCTCTCTCTCTCTCTCTTCTCTCTCTTTGTGCTGCTGCTGCTGCTGCAGCCGCCGCAGTTCAAGCTGGATCCTCGCCTGGCCCGGCTGCTGGGCATCCACACGCAGACGCGCTCGGCCATCATCCAGGCACTGTGGCAGTACATCAAGACGAACAAGCTGCAGGACTCCCACGACAAGGAGTACATCAATTGTGACAAGTACTTCCAGCAGGTGAGCCCTTCCTGCCCTGGGTGCAGCTGTGGGGCAGAAATGCCTGGCCGCCCGGCACGATCTCTATTGTCAGCCGCTTTGGAGCAATACGGAGGAAGGGCAGGGAAAGAAGTCGATCGAGAGGCACAGCTGCTGCCGCCGCCACGGCCCCCTCCCCCCGCTGCCATGGGGGCAAGGCGGCTTGCTGTGGACTGGAGTGGCGCTTTGCCCAGCATGTCACATCCCGTCCCCAAGGACCAGGCTGGGGTTGGGGTGAGCAGCCAGGCCAGCTCCATCCCTTGCGTGGGCAACTCTCTCCTTGGAGCGGGATCACACACATGTGGGAGGACTCCCCCCTCCCCCCCATGCCTGCCCTTCGTGAGGATGCTGTTTCCCTCCTGGGGGTGGGACATGCCAGGCCACGTCCAAAGGTTCCGGCGCTGCTGTCTTTCGTTGACTTCCTCTCCGTGTAACGCCTCAGAAGCCAATCTGGCTCAGCCGCAGATCTTCGGTCCTTTCTGTCTGCCTGGTTCCTGCAACGGCTCCTCCTCCCCTTGACTCACAGCGCTCCCCTCCAGGGGCCCAGGGTGCTGCTGCCCAGTCCCTGCATGCCATGTGGCCTTCGGAAGAGTCCCTCCCTCCCTCCTTCCCTCCCTCCCCCTGTTTCTCAGCCTGTGAGGTATGAGGGGTGGGAGGGCTGCCCTCTCCAGGGTGCACCTCCTGACACCAGGATGTCCCTCTGCTTTGCTCTTCCAGATCTTTGACTGCCCACGGTTAAAGTTTTCCGAAATCCCACAGAGGCTCACGAACCTGCTGCTGCCACCAGACCCCATTGTCATCAACCATATCATCAGGTCCTGCAGCCCCACTTCCTCCTCCCACCTTGCTTGCCAGGAAGGGCCCCGCTCCCCATCTCAGCCTCCTGCAGCCCTCGGCGGGGGGTGGGGTTCCTGCCCACATATGCCCTGCGGAGCTGGTGTGGCTCCCCGGCCCACGTCGCCTGGCCTGCATGAGCTGTTCAGTGCTGACCAGCTCTCCTTCTGCACTGCGGGGGGGGGGCTCCCTCTCTCCCTCCCTCTCTCTCGCCCTCCCTCTCTCCTCTTCCCTTGGCTGCATCACCCTGTCAGGCCCTCAGGCAGGATGGAGGATCAGACATGATCCATCCTCGCCCTTCCTGGTGAGCGCAACTTGAAGGGAGCTTCCTGACTCTGCAGGGCAGAGGGGGAGAAGAAAGTGCATACCCCAGGGAGGCTCAAGGGGATTGGCCCAAGGATGGGGAGCCAGCAGGCAGGGCGGCCGCAGGGGCCAGCTTGGGTGGTAGCCCCCCAAAGGGACCTTTTGTGCCCTGGGAGCCAAGAAGAGCCATCCTCTGGGGATGGGCATGGGAGCTCAAGGGTGGAGCCCCCACCTCGCGTGCAGAAAGAAGCCCCCCGTCCCACACCCAGCAGCATCTCCAGGTGGCAGGCGGGGCTGTGAGCTTTGAGGGAGAGCCACTGCTGCCAGCCAGCACCATCGCCCCTTCCCAGCTCCATGGGCCCGTGGCCGGGCGTGGCAGAGAGTGGCTGCCCCAGTTCTTGCATGCACCCCTGAGCCGGGCTGTGTGGCATGTGACTTTGAAGGCCTCTGGCTTTCCCCCTCTCCCCTCCTGCAGTGTGGACCCCAATGACCAGAAGAAGACGGCCTGCTATGATATTGATGTGGAAGTGGAGGATCCCCTGAAGGGCCAGATGAGCAGCTTTCTCCTCTCAACAGCAAATCAACAGGAGATCACCGCTCTAGATAACAAGGTGCTGGAGCTGGCGGGGGGGGGGGAGGCGGGGCATGCAGGCAGAGAGGGAGACGAGACCTATTCTGGAGGTTTGGGGTTGGAGCTTGGACTACTGTGGCGGTGGGGGTGTGGGGGGAGTCCATGAAGCATGGCAGAAGGGGCTGGGGGCTTAAGCTTTGAGACTCTTCACAATGGCGCTTTCAATCTGGAGAGCAGAGCTAACTGCTGCTGTGCTGAATTTTGGAGGAGGGCTGTGTGTGCGTGTGTGTGTGTAGGGGAGGGGAAATCACAGAACATGCGCATGGTGTGAATAGAAACCTCTCCCAATCCCCTTTCCCCACATCAAGCATAATGCTAGAACCCAGGCATCATGTTCAGAATTTAACGTGGTTAAAACACCCAGGGGTCATTAGGAGCCCCCAAGGGATCTCTCCAAGCTGGCAGAGTGCGGTTCAGTGGAAGCAAGTTTCAGGTGATGCACATTGGGGGAGGAAAACCCAACTTCAAGTATATCACCTGATGGGACCTGAGTTGACAGAGACCGACCAAGAAAGAGAGCTTGGGGTTGTGGTGGGCAGCTGACGGGAAATGTCAACCCGGTGCGCTGTTGCTGCCTCTTCCCTGGGTCAAAGGAATTCCTGGATCTTGGGTGCCATGACGCTGCCTGAAGCCTGCTGCTGTTCTGATAATGCCACGGCAGAGGCAGCATGATGGTGCCGCCACAGCACATGAGCTCACCTGTGTGGAGGTGGGGGGGGGACGAAGGTGACTGCTGTTCTCTGATCTGAACTAGACGGCGCCCCCTTCTGGATCCCGACTTGGGTTTGGGAGAGGCCACGCGTAGGAGTGAAGAAGCTCCACCTCCTGTTGCCATAACGATGCGGGGGGACCAGGGGGATCCAGGGGGACACGGAGGGTTTCGCTGGAGGGACTTGTGGCAAATGGCTCCTTTTTCTAAGGAAGGGGGTCTCTGTTGTGCTTCTGTGTCCAGATTCATGAGACGATTGAATCCATCAACCAGTTAAAGATACAGCGAGATTTCATGCTAAGCTTCTCCAAAGACCCCAAAGGCTACATCCAAGATCTTCTCCGGTCCCAGAGCCGGGATCTCAAGGTAGACTTGCAGTTGGGCTGGGAGGGTCACACATGTCTCAAAGTGGGGGGGGGAGGGAGGGAGGGGTCTGGTCTTGGGCTGGTTTGTCCTTCAGGTTGCCTCTGGCTGCACAAGCAGGAGTTCTGCCGAGGGACTCAAGTACAGGCAGGCTTTGTGAAACATGGGCCCCGTTGGGAGGATGGAAAGATGCTTGGTAGGAAACATTGTGGCAACTTTTACAGTGGCAGGGACCAGTGAGGTCATCCGGCCTGCTCAGCCTGGGCAAGGCCCCCACCCCCAAAAAGCCGGTGGGGAGGGGAAGCCCTGCTCTTCTCTCTGAGGAGTGGTCAGAGACAGCCGGAGGGAGGCCCCCCGAGGCCAGCTTTCTCCAGTCTCCCCCAGCTGGGACGCAGTGAGTGACTCCCAGAGATGTGGCTGTGACACAGACAACCCTCCAAAATCATAATCACACAGTGAAGGGTTAAGGGTCAGAAAGCAGGCAGGTTGCCATGTTGGTCTGTATGGAAATATCCGGGCAGGCAATGCCCTCATTAGGACCTACCAAAACATCACAAAAGCGTGAGCAGGGACCTGAGCTCTCTGATGCATTTCGCTACAGCAATGCTCACGCAGGAGTGCTCCATCCCTTCTGCTCCCCCAGGCGCATCAGGAGAGATTGACAAACGTCCCTTCCCCACCACTCCTCCAGCCAGAGAGATCAGCCTGGGAACCTCCCAACGGGGAGGGGGGGGAGGGGAGGTCTTCTTGAAAATGTGGCAGAGCAACACCCCCCCCCCCCCAGGCCCTTTCCCTCTGCAATTCCAATCCCCTGGACGCTTTTACAACAGGAAGCCAGGGAGGGGTGGGGGGGCTTTTTGTGAGCGAGGGAGGGGAGGAGTCCATCCTTGCCCCAGTGCTTTTCATGTATTGGAGGAGGAGGGGGGGGACTCAGGTCAGCCACAGCCTTGACTCTTCTGTGCTTCCCCCCTTCCTACCTGTTGGCTTTCTTAAAAAATGCACCCCGCTATCTCATAGAAGAGTTGGAAGGGGCCTGTAAGGCCATAGAGTCCAGCCCCCTGCTGAATGCAGGAATCCACCTGAAAGGAACCCATCTCTGCCTTCGCCAGGCCTGCATCACCATGTCCTTGTTTCAGTGGCTTCTCTCTCTGCCTCTTCAGTGAGACACGTGTCTTTTCTTAGGGTGACCAGATAAAATCCAGGTCAGGGCTCATGTAACTTTAACAGTTGTAGAGAAAAAGGAATTTCAGCCAGTGTCATTTGTATGCAATTAGTTCCTGGTGAAATACCCTCTTCATCACAACTGTTAAAGTTGCAGGAGCCCTGCCTTCTTTTGTATATGGTCACTCTAGTATAGTGCCTGCAACTTTAACTGTTGTGATGAAGAGGGAATTTCACCAGGAACTAATTGCATACAAATGACACTGGCTGGAATTCCCTTTTCTCAGAGGTCAGCAACAAGAGAGAGGGCCTTCTCTGTGGTGGCTCCCCAATTGTGGAACGATCTCCCCGACGAGGCCCGCCTGGCGCCAACATTGTTATCTTTTCAGCGCCAGGTCAAGACTTTCCTCTTCTCTCAGGCATTTGGCAATATCTGAGGAGCCTGGGTTTGTTTTGTTTTGTTTTTGTAGTTTTTTGAAGTGTTGAAGTGGTTTTTAAATGTACAGATTATGTGTATGTTGTATGTTTTTGCTGTTTTAATTTTTGTATATTGTTTTTAATTGTTTTTAATCCTATGTAAACCTCCCAGAGAGCTTTGGCTATGGGGCGGTATACAAATGTAATAAATACATAAATAAATATTTTCTCTACAACTGTTAAAGTTACATGAGCCCTGACCTGGATTTTATCTGGACAGCCTACTTTTCTCCATTCCTCCCCCACCTCCCACCCCCAATGCTAGCTTTTGAAAACGGTGGGTCTGTGGCTGAATTCCTCCCAATTCCTTCATAATCAGCTTTGAAGGAAGTGGTAGGAAGGATATTTGGGGTCTGAAACCAAAACCTTCCTTCTCAGCGGAGAAATAACAGGCCGCATTTTGGAGGATGTGATATTTGTGCATGAAAACAACATGTTTTAAATACATGTTATTTTCTTATATTAAATATGTATCACTGTATTGATTTTATAGAAGGTACCTTGCTGAGTTCTATGCTAATCAGTGGGCCACTTAAAAAAAAAGTTTGACATGGCTGAACTGGTTACCAAATAATTATTTTAAATTGATACTGAACTTGGAAGGTTAAGAAATGCTGATCGATACCTGGTGTACTCTAATTTGGGGGTGGGAATTCGGGAAGGTCATTCAGTGACAAGTTGCTTCCTGTCCAGAATGGGCCCCTTTTTGCCATCAGGTGCAGCATGATGCATTGCTAGTTTAAGGAAGCTTTCGGCCCCTTTCCCAAGAGAGCCACCGTGTGGGGCTGCATGGGGGCTCAGTGGGGCTGCCCTGACAATCTCTCCCCTCCACGTGGCAGGTGATGACAGATGTGGCGGGGAATCCTGAAGAGGAGCGCAGGGCCGAGTTCTACCATGAGCCGTGGTCCCAGGAGGCGGTGAGCCGGTACTTCTACTGCAAGGTAAGGCACGTGAGGAGGGGGCAGCTGGGCTGGCTAGTGGGTCAGGGAGCCCCCACCCACTCAGCAGAGACACACACACACACACACACACACACACACACACAGAGCAGCCGTGGTCTTGCCAAGCGTTTCCCTTTGCTCTTTCAGATCCAGCAGCGTCGGCAAGAGTTGGAGCAGTCTCTGGGGGTGCGCAACACATAAATGGTTGGGGCAAAGGTCAGGCAGACCCTCCGCCTCCCACCCCCACCGGTGGACACCTCAGTGTTACATAGAGCATGGACCGACTTCATGACCAGCTGGGGGCTTTCGCGCACCACCAGCCTCACCAGCTTTAGAGTGTGTTTTGCCCCACGTCCCTCCTGCCCCACCTCCTGCTCCGGCCATTCCGGGGCAGGGGCGGGGGGAGGTTTCTGCTCTCAGTGTTTGCTCCCATCGTCAGTTGCTGGAGAACGACGCCTGCATGTAGCACACATGGACCCTTTTGGACTCGAACCCGGAGGGTGGAACGGCGGCCAAGCGGCAATCCCTTTCAGCAGGGCGATGGATGGATGGATGGATGGATGGATGGATGGATGCTGCCCTGCTGATAGCCTGCTCCCTGTTCCTTTGATGGGCCTGTCATGACCACACGACCAGAGCCTTATTCTCTGAGCTGCCGGAGGCCATAGAGAGACCGGGGTGTGGGCCGACTGCACACGCCTGGATGGCTGTGGGGAACGACTGTGTGCTGGGCAGAGGGGGGCGGCCTCTTGGACCAGGCAGTGGGCTGTGCCTCACGGTCTCCCTGCCCGTTCTCGGGGCGAAGCCCAGCCAAGCCCCCTCCCCTTCCCATGGAAGAGAAGTAAAGAGGCAAGCATTCTGGCCCCTCCCTCCACAAGCCCCCGCCCCCACAGCTGTGGATTCAAAGGAGGCTCCCCCTGACCTTCCGTAGCTGCAGCAGCAGCAGCAGCAGCAGCAGCAGCAGCAGCATGGGGGGGGGTGCATGCGTACGTGCGTGCTTAGATTGATGGTGGGAGTCCTCAAGCATGGGGCGCACTGTCAAGCACCACCGAAATCCCTGTTTTGTGGGGGGATCCTGGAGCGGATGGTGGCCGTGCCCTAAACAGCTCTGGGCTCCACCAAGCATCCTCTGACCAGCTAGCGAACGAAGCCAACAACAGCTGCTTGATCGCCAAGCCCAGGGCCACGGCCAGGCTGGACAGCAGCATCTCTCCCGATCTTGCTGGGGCCAGCAGGAGGGAGCTGAGGCTTGGGGCTTGTCTGCCAGAGGGGAGCTTTCATTACTTTCTGGCCCTGAGCAGAGGGGGGGGGGCAGCTGTGGCTGAAGCCGAATTGCATCCTTGCTCAGGCACAGCCTTCGCCTCCCTGCCGCTCCCCGGCCAATGCTGCGTGCTGCTCACCGATCTGCCCGGTGCCCAGGTGGGAGGGACTCTCCTTTGCCCGTGGGCACTGGATGGGCTGCGTCCTGCCCACTCTCCTTAGGCAGGGGACATGGTGGCCTGTCAGGGCCACCGCAAGCACCATGGCCCCAGATGAAGGACTGGAGGCTTTCACGGAGGAAGAACCTCCTATGCCTCCCAAATGGCAGGTGGGGGGAGGCTTTGGAGCACTTGCACCAACAGATGTATGACCACAGCAGCCTTCCCCAGCCTGCTGCCCTCCAGAAGTTCTCCCTGCATTCCTGGCCATGCTGGCTGGGGATGATGGGAGTTGAATGTCCAACGTGTTTGGAGGGCACCAGGTCGGGGAAGGCTGCCCCACTGCGTGAAAGGGCCTGCAGGTGGGGTGGGGGCCTTGACAGAAGATGCTAAGGGAATGCATGTGCCCCAGATGGGGAGCTGCCTCTAACGCTGGGCCACTGGGCCGCGCAGACCACTTCTGTTCATCCTGCGACCTTCCCTGGGGCAAATCTGACTCTCAAGGGGTGGGTGGGAAAGGCAGCTATTTGGGTCCCTGAGGGCTGGGGAGCAAGGAGAGGCAGCAGGGAGGGGACCAGGCTGAGAAGCCCCAGGCCAGCAAGGGCCCCTCCCTGTTGCCACGCAAGCAGCGCTGCCTAGAGAAGCCACGTGGATAGAGCCCGGTCCCTCTCCCGGAAGAGTGTGCATGCCTGTAAGCCCAAGAGGAGGTGGTGACGAGGCCAAACCAGCGAGGGCTACCCTTGGGCAGCCAGGAAAAAGGCAGCTCCGCAGGCACTTTTCAGGCTGGTGCCCAGATCCCTGGAGAGGCCTGCTGCTGCTGCTGCTGCTGCCCAGGTCCGCTTTAACTGAAGGCTGCGAGGCAGAGTCAGCTCCAGGCGTGAAGCTCTGCTTGTGCCTGGACAAGCTGGCCCACTGATGGACAGACCGTGGAAGCAGCCTTGGGCTGGACGGGCCCTGAGGGGAGGCCGGGCAGAATGGGCCACCAGGGTCAGAGCCCCTGGCTGGGTGAGTCCACTGGCCTGACCAATGTCAACTAATCCAGGGCTGAGCTCTGGAGCGGAGAGGTGCGGCTGCCTCTGCCACCAAGTGCCACTGGGCGGCCAGGGTGAGCAAGTCTGTTCTGGGGCAGAACGGTGTCAATTAAGTAGCAGACTTGGGGGGAGGGAGGGAGCTGCTCCCCTTCCACCCCCAGCTGGCATGTGGGCCTCTTCCCAGGCAGAAGGTAGGAAGCACATGGCCATTCCCAGGTGAACACGGCCCGTCTCCCTGGAGACTGCTTGCGGAGGGCCCTGGGGAAGCCTGGGAGAGGCTGTGGGCTGCTCCCCCTCTGCCGCCTTGTTCCACCCCTCCAGCCCTGCCCGGCCTCACCAGAATAGCCACTGGTTGTGTGTGTGAGGCCGGTGCCTCATTTCTCAGGCAGACCCCCCCCCCCCCACAAATCAGGCTGAGGGGGGAGGGGAGGGGGATGGCCAAGCAGGTTCTGTTCCCAGGGAAAAGTCATTTTTGGACATGCAGCGTTGTTTTCCAGCCTCGGTGTCTGTTTTAAGCTGTTGTTCTGTTGGCCGCATCCTTGCCCACCAGTCCTCTCCAGGACCAGCTCCCACTGGGCTCCTGCGAGAGGTGAGGTGGAGCATGTTGAGGGTGGTTTGAGAGGGGGACTCAAATCCCCTCTTCTCCCCTTGGTGGCTGCCATGTCTTTGTTGTATTGTGCAGAGTGATTTGTAGAAAAGCTTTTAATAATAAATACTTTGTTTATTTGTATCCATCTGAGTTCTTCATTTAGCAGTTTCCTAGTCACACAGAGATACACAGATAGCAACTACAAGTCATTTTGATTTCCCCAGAAATTCAGCTGAAAAGTGAGGTGAGTTTTGGCAGACAAATGCAAATTCCCGTCTTTAGGCAAGAAACAAGTGAAACACAAGCACACAGGAGTAGGGGGGGGGGATACCCGGCTTGGCAGTAATAGATGTGAAAAGGATCTCAGGATTGCAATTGATCACGAGATGAGCAGCAGTCAGCCATGTGATGCAGCTGCGAAAAGGGCTAATGTGACTTTTGGCTACAACACACTTTAAGAAGACATGCCTTGCTTGGGCTGGCTACCTTCTGCCGGTTTGCTTGTTCAAGGGACCTTCCCTAGGGGTTCTGTCTATGATGTTCTGGGAGAAGGTGACCTGGCTATTATTGGCATGAGTGCCGTGCTTGGCCTTTTCCTACACCCAAACAAAGTGTGGCTCAGAGGCAGTTCTGAGGGTTTTGCTATAAGCAGAGGCTAAGAAAGACTGATCCTGCACCCCAAGAGTGTCGCCTTCGACACATTCACAGCTCTCTCTCTGTCCATTCCTCTTTAAAATGGCAAAGTGTGCTCTCTCTATCCCCTTCCCTCTGTGATCTGGTTCCATGGCTTGCCGCGGTTTGTTGTGTCTGAGGCTTAGACAACCCTCAAATAATTCAAGGCTTGTTTTAGGATTATTTGAAAGTTGTCTAACCGTCAAATGACCCCTGCCATCTGGGTTCATACGTGACACAACAAGCCATGGCAAACCGGGTGCCCGGAGGTGCCAAACACAACAGGACAGCCCCTATGCATAACTTAAGCCATGATGTCCTATGAACAGCACGCCCTCTCTCACCTTTGTCTCTCAAGACACATTCCTGCAGGTGAAGGGCCCCTTCAGGGCCCATCACTAATCATTAAAGCAGCATTCACTTTCTTGTCTCAGAGGCCCAAATGCTCAATCACCACTATCATGATGGCCTACTCATTGTGATAGTTTTGAAAGGAAGCATTCTTAATTAACCTCCCTTACTCCTAATTTGGTTAAAATGCTAATTATGTCAACATTGCTTTGAACTGCTGGGTTTGTGACGAGCGTATAGACTGCGTGGTGAATTGCCTGCCATGTGCAAAGGTTGTGGATATCACACGCCATCTAGATACCATAGTAGACCAGTGCTGGGGTGGAGTCAGTTGTTGTGGTCCATGTTGGTACTAACGATGTAGGGAAATGTAGTCGTGATGTCCTGGAAGCCAAATTTAGGTTGCTAGGCAGGAGGTTAAAATCCAGGAACATCAAGGTGGCTTTCTCTGAAATGCTACCAGTTTCACGCGCAGGGCCAGCTAGACAGGCGCAGCTGAGAAGTCTCAATGCATGGATGAGACAGGGTTCAGATTAATTAGGCACTGGGGAACATTTTGGGACAAGCTGGGCCTGTACAAGAGGGTGGGGCTGCACTTAAACCAAAATGGAACCAGACTGCTGGCGCTAAACATAAAAAAGAGGGCAAAGCAGCTGTTAAACTAAATCCTGGAGGGAAGCCAACCGTAGCTGGGAAGCATCCGGTTTAGGTTAAATCATCTCAAGTAGACAAATGTGAAAATGTTTTTGACTGTCCCAGTGTAGAAGGGGAGCAAATAGGCCATGAGTACAGGAGAGAACATGATAGCCAATCAAAGAGGCTAAAGTGCAACAGGCAACAGTGAAAAGGGGAAATGCCAGGGACATCTGGGGAGGGACACCATGAAGAAAAGGTGTTTCTAAGCAAACGTGAGAAGCCTCCGAGCCAAAACGGGAGAATTGGAGTGCTTGGTTTCAAAGGAGGACCTGGACATAGTGGGCATTACAGAAACCTGGTGGAACGAAGAGAACCGGTGGGATACTGTCATCTCTGGGTATAAATTCTACAGGAAGGGCATACCGGGGGCGGTGCTGCTCTGTACGTCAAAGAGGGCATTGTGTCAAGTAGACTAGAGCACCTAAACGGGGCAGACTTTTCCACAGATGTGCTGCGGGTGACAATACAGGGCCCCAAAACTAATTGAGTGCTAGGAATGTGCTATCGTCCCCAGACCAAAATGCTCAGGGTGACCTTGAGATGGAAAACGAAATCAGGAAGGCCTCCAAATGAGAAAGTGTTGTAATAATGGGTGACTTCAATTATCCTCAAATTGACTGAATAAATGTATATTCCAGTCATGACAAAGAAGTTAAATTTATTGATGCCCTAAACGACTGTACCCTAGAACAGTTGGTCATGGAACCGACCAGAGGGAAGGCGACCCTGGACTTAATCCTAAGTGTTGTTACCCAGAACCAAATACAAGATGTAAATATTGTTGAACCAATCGGTAACAGTGACCACAGTGCTATCAGGTTCACTATATATTTAAATAGAAAACTGCCCAGGAAGTCCAACACAGTCAAATTTGACTTCAAAAGAGGAAACTTTCCTAAAATGAGGGAACTTGTGAAAAGAGAGTTGAAAAGGGGAATGAAGAGGATTAAATACTTGCAAAATGCATGGAGCTTACTCAAAAGCACAATAATAGAAGCTCAACTAAAATGTATTCCACAGGTTAGGAAAGGAAACACCAAGTCCAAGAGGTCACCGGCATGGTTAAAGTGCAGTGTCAAGGGAGCTATTGTAGAAAAAGAGGGCTTCCGTCAGAAAATGGAAGTCTTGCCCAAGTGAGGAAAACAAAAGGGAGCACAAGCTTGCACAAAGGAAATGCAAGCAAACAATAAGAGATGCAAAAAAGCATTTTGAAAAGAACATCGGTAATAATACCAAGGACAAAATAAAGAATTATTTAAATATATCAGCAGGAAACCAGCTAGGGAAGCAGTTGGACCGTTGGATGACAACGGAGTTAAGGAAGTACTAAAGGAGGACAGGGAGACTGCAGAGAAGCTGAATAAATTCTTCACACCGGTGTGCACTGCAGAAGATACAGGACAGATGCCTGTGCCTGAACTGAGGTTTTCAGGAAGGGAGTTTGAGGAATTCAGGCAACCAGTGGTGACAAAAGATGAAGTTCTCAACCTTATTGACAAATTGAATGTAAATAAATCACCGCGCCCAGATGGTATCCATCCTAGAGTTCTCAAAGAATTCAAATATGAAACTGCAAATTTTCTAACCAAAATATGCAACATGTCCCTAAGCTCAGCCTCTGTACCAGAGGACTGGAAGATGGTCTATGTAACACCAATTTTTAAAACGGACCCAGGGGGAATCCAGGAAATTACAGGCCAGTTAGCTTGACATTTGTTCCAGGTAAATTGGTTGAATGCATTATTGAAGGAGTGAAGACACACACACCGAGATGTTCTAGGCAGGAAAGGTGTTTATTGTTTGGTAGCTTGACTTATATAGATCTCTAGCAATGCTGTCCACGGGGACAAAAGATTGCTGTGCATGAGGACACAGCGTGATTACACACACGGTAGAGCACACACACATTATGGCTTGTCATAGGATAATACAATGGAACATAGAATATGAATGCATGACTTCTGTTACATTGGTACTGCAACAATGTTGTCTGATAGAGAAATACTTGGCTAGCTTGCAGGAACATTTTGTATATAGCAGGATAGAGAGATTAGAAAGAACTAGGTGACTCCACATCATGGCCTTCCCAACGATGCTTTACCGGCCGTGTTCTGCCCTTCACATTATTAAAGACAAAATTAGCATATAGAAGGGCATGTCCTACTGAAGAAGAATCAGCACGGCTTCTGCAAAGGCAAGTCCTGTCTCACTAATCTTCTAGAACTCTTTGAGAGAGTCAATAGACATGTAGACAGACGAGATGCAGGGGACATTGTTTACTTGGATTTCCAAAAGGCTTTTGATAAAGTCCCTCACCAAAGACTCCGGAACAACACTTAGCAGTCATAGAATAAGAGAAGAAGTCCTCTTATGGGTCAGTAGCTGGTTAAAAAACAGGCAGAGAAGGACTAAATGGTAAATTATCCCAATGGAGGGAAGTAAATAGTGGGGTCCCACAGGGATTGGTATTGGAACCAATTCTTTTCAACTTGTTCATAAATGATCTGGAATAAGGAGTGAGCAGTGAAGTAGCCAAGTTTGCCAATGGCACCAAATTATTTAAAGTGGTTTAAATACTGAGGGATTGTGAAGAGCCCCCAAGGGATCTCTCCAAGCTGTGAGAGTGGGCATCCCAATGGCAGGTGTGGTTCAGTGTAAGCAAGTGCAAGGTGATACACGTTGGTGCAAAACAACAACAACCCAACTTCAAGTATAACCTGATGGGATCTGAGCTGGCAGTGACCGAACAAGAAAGAGATCTTGGGGTTGTGGTGGGCAGATCGATGAAAATGTCAACCTAGTGTGTGGCTGCTGTGAAGAAGGCAAACTCATGTTAGGCATTATAAGAAAAGGAATTGAGAATAAAACTGCCAGTATCCTACTGCCTTTATACAAATCTATGGTGCGACCACAGTTCTGGTCACTAGGGGTGTGCACTGGATCGGGTCCAATCCATGATCTGGATCCGATCCAGGGGAAATCGGATACAATTATCCGATTTCTGATCACCCCGCTGGATCATTCGATCCAATCCGATCTGATCCAGAAAGGACCAGATCCAGATTGGAATGGATCAGAGGATCAGAGGAATGAAAGCGGACAGCAGGGGGGGCTTCCCTGGCAGGGCTGTCCGCTTCCATCGGCAGGCACCAGTGGGTGCCCGCCGATGGAAGCAGACAGCCCGGCCAGGTGAGGATCACGGGGGGGGGAGGGAGGGAGGGGGGCCCACGTACCTTCCGGGGATGTCCGCTCCCCTCCGCCGCTGGCCGCTACTGCGAGCAGGCTTCACGGCCTGCCCCTAGGTAGCGCGCCAGGTGATATCATCACCTGGCATGCTACTCAGGAGCAGGCCGTGAAGCCTGCTCGCAGTAGTGGCCAGCGGCGGAGGGGAGTGGATGGCCCCGGCAGGTAAGCAGGGGGAGGGGGAGGGGGCTTACCCCCCCGGGGCCATCCACTTCCATCCGCTGGTGCCTGCGAGCGCCAACAGATGGAAGCGGACGGCCCCGGGTGGTAAGGAATGTGGGGGAGGGGGCTTACCTGCAGGGGCTGTCCATGTCAGACGGCCCCGGGAGGTAAGAACCACGAGGGGGGAGGAGGGAGTTAGATCCCCCCTCACCCACCGCCATTTTTTCCCCATAGACTTGCATTGGGGGAAAGCTTTCTTTCCCCTAATGCAAGTCTATGGGGAAAACAAAAATGGCGGCCAATCCAAAAATCAGATGTCCGATTTTTGGACTGGGATCGGGTCTGATCTGAGGAACCTCTGATTTTGTCCTGAATGATCCAGGACAAAATGATCCGATCCGGGGGGTCCATGCACACCCCTACTGGTCACCACACCTAAAAAAAAAAAGAAAGATATTATAGAGCTGGAGAAAGTGCAGAAAAGGGCAACTAAAATGATTAAGGGGCTGGATCATCTTCCCTGTGAGGGAAAGTTACAAGAGCTGGGATTGTTTATCTTGGAAAAAGGAGGCTAAGGGGAGATCTGATAGAGGTGTACAAAATTATGCATGGTGTGGAGAATGTGGAGAAGGAGATATTTTTCTCCCTCTCTCATAATACTAGAACCCAAAGGGGTCATTGTCCCATGAAGCTGATTGGTGAGACATTCAGGACAAATAAAAGGAAGTACTTCTTCACACAGCACATAGGTAAACTCTGGGATGTGCTACCATAAGATGTAGTGATGGGCACCACTTTGGATGGCTTTAAAAGGGGGTTGGATAAATCCCTGGAGAAGAAGGCTATCAGTGGCTACTAGCCCTGATGGCTATGTGCCACCTCCAGTATTAGAGGCAGTAAGCCCGTATACACCAGTTGCTGGGGAGCATGGGTGGGAGGGTGATATGTGCAGGCTCCTGAGCAGGCAAAAAGGAAAAATAAAGAGAAACATGGCAGCCCCTATGTTATCAAAGCCAGAGTTTAATTTTAGGTGGTGCACTAGGTAAAAGTGTCAGTTGAAGCCAACGTGTGTCATATTGCCTAGTGGTCGGAGGGCATGGCAGTCTCAGAACAGAAAGTCCCTCTTCAGGTGGTACAAAATCCTCTTCCTCTCATGATGGATTCTGGCTTGAATGGCTAAATAGGGGTTTTTCCATCCACAAAAGTTAGACAATCCAGCAGGCGGCTGCCAAGCTCACAAAGCCCAGGAGGGTCACTGCAGATGCAAAGAGGGATGCCCGAGGCCCAGTGCCTGTGGAGGGAAAGACAAAGGCTGGTGTTGCTATGGTCGGAAGAGACCCTCCCGGGGACTGCTCTGGTTTATAGGTACACATAGCAGGCTCTGAAGGCCAGAATAACAAGGCCAATTTCAGTCTAGCTGTGGCTTTCCTAACAGTGCCATGTTGCATCAAAAAAGGATGGAATTCTACATGTGACAGAAAGGTGACCCGGAGTGCTTCCAGGCAGAGGGCTCCTAGAGGTCCCAATCCAAAGGCATTGTGCAGCTGTTCCATCTTTGTGGTAGTCAGTGATGTGAGTTTTCCAGCAAATTTCCAGTGCAAATTAACATGCAGAGAGAAAATCTGTGTTTGCACTGGAAAATGTCCTGATGCCTTAGCGCAGGAGTGGGAAGCTTGTGTCCCTCCAAATGTTTTGGTAGATGGAGAAAAGCTCCACTGGTCGATTCTGTGCAGACACAGCTGCATCAGAGATGCAGGGCTTTTTCAATGGCCTTCACCATCCCAGAGAAGTTTCCTCCAGCAGTGCACTAGCCTTTGTTCCTCCTCTTTCATTGCCCACGGTTGCCGGCCAAACCAGTGTGCCAACCTGGCTCCATCGAAGGGGAGTGGGTGTTTAGGAGCCATCGTGCCGACCATTTCTGTATTTCACAGCTCAGCCAGTATCACAGACAGAAAAGGCAAGGAAGTCCCATCCATTCGGAGCCATCAGGCGACCAGGGCAGACCATTTTAACTGGTCCACCACCCCTGCGGAGGTTTAAGCTACCAGCCAGTCTGAAACTAACCAGGAAATGATCCAATCATGACGTTGGAGTCACGTGAAGTGTCTCCACCCTCAGAGGACCAACGCCACAGCAAGAGCGGGTCCTGCCGACCGCATGTGTGGGGCCAGATACGAACTGGTTGCCCACGGCTGTCATGTTAGACATGAACTCCTGAGCCACTCCTGGCTGAGTGACCTCAGTATGGATGTTGAAATCCCCCAGCTTCAGAAGCCTGGCATACAGGTGATTTGGTAATCACCCACGGAACCTAATTCCACAGCGGCCATGTCTAAAACAGGGATGAATCTGCAGTTTGAAATGAATTCAATCCACTTTTATTCATAGAGAGGAAGCTGGGGCAGGATGACCCGTTGACTGAACCTCCGAAGGGGGCCCTGTTTCAGCCTACGCCTTGCACAGAAATGCCCGGACTTTTCCACCTTCGTTTCCAGTTGGGCTTTTGGGCCCCCTGTTGACCTCTCTCCTGTGTCAATATCTGCCACCTGGGAATATGATGCCTCTTGCATTTTGGGCTTCTCGGTGTTGCGACAGGCCAGTGCCTGCATGCCTTCAAGGGGCCTGCAGAGGGCAGCAGCTCTCCACGTGGAGGAGCCCTGTTTAGCCTTCTGCCTTCAAGGAGGATTAAAGATGCTCTGCCCCGGTGGTGACCGGTGCTGCGGAAGGGTGTTCTTCTACAAGAGACAGGCTGGGGGTGGGGGTGGACACTTGGATACCCTCTGCCTTTGACTGTCTGCCCTCCCAGCTCACAGCTAGAACATGCCTTTGAACACAGGACATGCCCAGGCAGGCCCAGGCAGCAAAGGTTGCATTATTTATTTATTTATTTGTTACATTTATATACCACCCCATAGCTCTCTGGGCGGTTTACAAAAATTAAAAGATTGAACATTAAAAAGTCACCCTACTTTCTGCCTACCCCTGGTACCTTCCAGCTAGAACACTCTGTGAGTCGGGTTTCTAAGCCAGTGTATCTAGGGTCACCAGATAAAATCCAGGTCAGGGCTCATGTAACTTTAACAGTTGTAGAGAAAAGGGAATTTCAGCCAGTGTCATTTGTATGCAATTAGTTCCTGGTGAAATTCCCTCTGCATCACAACAGTTAAAGGTGCAGGGGCCCTGCCTTCTTTTGTATATGGTCACTCTAGTATAGTGCCTGCATCTTTAACTGTTGTGATGAAGAGGGAGTTTCACCAGGAACTAATTGCATACAAATGACTCTCACTGAAATTCCCTTTTCTCTACAACTGTTAAAGTTACATGAGCCCTGACCTGGGTTTTATCTGGTCACCCTAAGTGTATCATATGCAGAATTTCTGGTGGTTTTGATGCCCAGTGTAACTCTTTGCTTCTCACACGCGGTGATTAACATATGCTAATCCAATTCCACATAAAGCATATTCTTATGCAGTGGACAGGAACTTGTAAGATGCAGACAGCCACACAAAGGGTCAAGACAAGATTGCGTCTTATGCCTTAGTGCCCTGAAATTCTCCTGACCTTCCAGGAAAAGAAGCAATGTTATTTGCACTTGACAAGGACACACAGTAATGAATACTGAGTTGGATCAGAAGCAAAAGAGAGATGAGGAGTACTTAAAGGGCTGACAAGATCTGGAATATGAGATAAAAACCTGAAAAAGTGATCTGCTTATCTGGAATGAAGCCATACTGGTAATTACTAGGTGACGACATCAAGCTATATCCCCCCCTTGCCCCCGTCACATGATTCGCTCATCTCAGGCTGTGGACTGGTTGGTTTGGATTTCCAGTCCCTTTCTGGGAGTTGTCCAGTGAACATGGAAATACCTTTGTTGTGTGTGAATGCTTCCTTCATCTCTGCGTGCACGTGGGAGAGGGCCAAGATGGGACTAGGCCAAGACTCCACAGCCCCTGGCACCCCTCCCCCCTCCCCAGAAATCTGCTTTGCGGAGTTATCCCATGCTCCTGATAACGGAGGAACATAGGAAGTCAGACCATAGGTCCATCTAGCCTAGTAGTGCTGGTACTGATTGGAAGCAATGGCTCTCCAGGGTTTCAGGCAGGAGTTTTCCCAGCCCCACAGTGGAGATGCTGCCAGGGATCGAACCTCAAACCTTCTGCTCTGCCACTGAGCTGCAGCCACCTCGACCCCCACCCCGGGATAAGCACGTCTTCCTTAGTGAGCTAGTTCTGTTTCGTTTTATTTTAGAAGCAATTGACCATTTCTGGTCCCCTCCCCTTTCTCTCTCTGTGTTTGGCTCCTGAACAGATATATTCAAGGGGAAACTGGAAACTCCCGCCCTTTCCCCCAGCAATCCTGTGGGGTTTTTTTAAACACAGAGATAAATAATCCACCATCTATTTATGATGGGGTTTTATTCAACCAGTAGATGGTGCTGTTTCAATGCAGCCCATTCTTTTCATTGGCATTCCTTTTTCAATTAAAAATTACAAGGTCGCTGTTCGTTGCCAATTTTGAACACGAAAAGATCCAAGACCGGGGGGTGGCTTGTGGTAAAAAGAGGTTTTGGTGGTGGTGTTTTTTTTCTAAGGTAAAGAACCCCTTTATCCTCATGGTGGTGGCAGCTAATAACCCTAAATAAACAACAAAGGTTGTCTTGCAGCCTGACCTATCTCACAGGGTTGTCGTGCAGACTCCTGTTTCCTCTCTCTCTCTCTCTCTCACACACACACACACACATGCACACCCTCACACTGGCTGAACAAAGAAGAAGAATCGAGAAGCCAGAATTGAGCAGTCCTGCTGGGGGTCCTTTGCTCCTTGTTAGAGCTTGCCCTCCTCAGTTCCCTTCAATTCATCAAATGGTCATCCATCTGATGCCCGTGGACTGTGCTCCGCCAATTCTTTCCCCCTCCCCCCACCTGCACAATGCAGTAGTAGGATAATTGTATTGTTGACAGATTCTTGAGACCTATGTCCTTCACACTGAGACGCAGAGACAAGTTGGGGTTTGGTTAGGTCAAGAGTGCTCATATGGCGGCCGCTGACCTTGTGTGAAAAACTTTGCCTGGGAACAAGGGTTGGGGGCGTATGCTGAAGTGCCACCTACCTGCATTTGGCACGCAGCCAGTGGGGCTTCCTGACCACGTGCCGTTGCCCTGGCAGACTCTTGCTGCAGGACCTGTGAGGGTGTAGCCAGGATCACAGCGGAAATGGACGATGGAGCTGGCTAAATAGTTGGTTCCTTCTTTCCTGCCATTTGAGGGGGGAGCCAGCCAGTCGCAAGAAACCACTAAGGGAGAAACAGAAGAGTGTTTTGGGTCAAGCAGCTTCACCTGGCCATGGCTAAGGGAAGGCTCTGGGGCACAGCGGCAAGCGGAGAGAGCGCCTCTGAGAGCCAGCTGCTCAGTGGGATCCGAGCAGCTTGACTGTGGGAGGGCCGTGGCTTTTTGAGACCACAGGGTAAGATGCTTCCCACCAGGGTGGCCCTGGCTGGACTCTAGGCAGGAGGGATACAGAAGCCACTTTTAGGGCCAAAAGGAGGGAAGAGGCATGCTTTTGACAGGGAAGTAACACTTGCAGCAGTGTGCAGGGTGGGGAAATGCATGGTGCTCCAGATGTTTTGGTCTACACCTCCCATCTTACCTCACCACTGACTATGCAGGTTAGGGCTGATGGGAGTTGTGGGCCAAAACATCTGGGGGGCACAGGTTGCCCACCTCTGCTTTGCAGGGAGAAATCCTCAAACATCTGTTTTGCTGCTCTAGAGGTGGGGCAGGCTCTCACTCTCCAGATCTCACCCTCCAGAGTCCACTGCAGAGTGGAATGTCCTGGGTCACTGATGTGCCCAGTGTGGGAGATACAGGCGAGCATTTTACATTGTTGGCAGAAGAACTCCGTTTACAGCAGAATGAAACACATCTATCGTGTGGCTGTCAATAACTGCCCTGCTGCCACCTTCTTGGAAATAAGCCTCCAGAAAGGGAGGGGATCCCCCGAGGGTTGAGCAGCCACCCTGGGCAAGAATGAAGCACCCAAGCTGTGCGTTGCCAGCCCCAGAGGCCAGAAAACAACAGACTCTGAACCGTGGCTTGGCTCTTCCGGAGGAGAGGAACGGGAGCTCCAGGCATGCCTTTGTTGCTATCGCCACTGCGAGACAGCCATCCGTTCCTGAATGATTGTCACCCCTTCCCATTTTGTAATTCATTAGTGGTGTTCTGAAGATGGCTCTGTGAGCTAATGCTAAGCTGGGGGTGACATTTTGTCTGGCTCTTCTGAGGCAGGGTGTATGTGCCTTTTCCTGGGACTATGTTGCCTTCCCAGTGGCCACTGATCACCAGTGCCAGAGGTGGTGCAGAACAGGGTGCCTACAAGAGGCGGAGGAGGCAGCTGTGCTGCGAGCCCCACCCTCTGCCCTGCATGGCCCTGATGGCTGCAGATGATCCCGGTGGGCCTTGGAGGTCTGCTCACCTGGCTGGAGACTCTCCTTCAGGTGCCTGTAGCTTTGATGGGCCAACTTAGTGCTGTTTCCCACAGCGAGGTCTCTGGTTGTCAGGACATCAAACCTACAGAAACGGTCCGCTTGGCAGAGCAAGGCCATCTGCTGAACGAGGGGGTCAGCTGGGTCTTCGGAGGCAGAAAACACCGGCACGAAAGAGGGGTCGTGCTTCGGCCCATAGAAGAAGCGATGCAGCAAAGACTGTGTGTCGTATGTGAAAAGGGACGTTTCATTTAGGATGGCCCCTGAAAAGAAGAAAGGGGACACGCTCTTCCATCGTGGGAAGTTCGGCCTGGGAAACCCAAGCGTGGCCTGTGCAGGGCTCCCGTGATGCTGCTTTAAACGGGGTCCAAGTGAGCCGCCTCGGAGACAATGGGGAGCTGGGCTACTACTACTTTGAACCCGTGAGGCGGCGGCTTCCCTGGCGGTTACGAGCCCTGCGGGCAAGCAGCGTCTGCTTCCCCCCCAGCTGGACTGAAGCGGTTTGTAGGTCTGGCGCTGCCCAGAGGGGCCATGGGGCGGGGCGGGGCGGGGCGCGGCGGGGCTCGGAGCAGCCCTCCGCCTCGCGCGGCAGCCCTCCCTGCCCCGAAAGCCTCTTTGCAGCAGCCCAGAAGGGCGGCCCTTTCACTCACAGTCCGCGCCGAAGGCGAAGAGCTCCTCCGGGCTGCTGCTGCCCTCCAGGGTTGTTCCGCTGCGGAGCGCCAAGTCGTCCCGTGGGTTGCCATTCATCACCCCGAAGAGCCCTTGCGTACGATTCTGGAATTTCTCTGGCAGCAGAACGGTCAGGCTCAGCACCCTCCCGGACCCCTTCCTCACTTCTACGCCCACTCCAGAGGAAAACATGACGGTGACCTTCTGCCCACGCGTGGTAGAGAGAAAGAGGCCTGCAAGGGAGAGGAAAACCAGGTGAACTTCCCTGCGTGGGGCAGCCAGAGTTGGGGGGTGGCTGGAAAGAATTATCCTGCTTACTCTCCCCCCCCCCCCGCCTTCCAGGGAGGGTCTGAGCCTATCTACACTACTGCTTTAAAATGGGTTATAAACCGTTTTAAAGCAGTAGTGTAGATAGGCTCTTTGTCAAGAGATAGTTGGGAGGAAGGGTTAGCTTCCTCCTCCTCCTCCAGGACCCATCAATTTGATGATTGGGTTAACTGGCAGGGTTTATTTATTTATTTTAATTATTCAAAACATTTAACTACTCTGCCAGTTAACCCCATCCGAGAGGGCCGTTAGACTGCCGATCTTGCGGTTTGTTTGTATGTTTTGGAACAATCCGGGGAAGCGAAGCACACTTGCAAGTCTTGGGCTTTGCTTAATGCTGCCAGGCCTCTCCGCATGGGCCCTTTCTTGGCTTTCAGCTCTGTACGTTGCCTGGCAGCCAAGTAGACTAGAATCCAAGATGCAGAACTTCACACACACTAACGCACATTTGAACAAAGCCCTTTTCTATGCTCTCTAACTATTCTTCTTCTTCTTCTTTCAGAGGGATCTCCTACTTCAGCTATTTCACTGTAGCTATTCCACAAGCGTATTGGTGAGAGATTAAGAATGATAGTTAGTTAATTTCTTCGTTTCTTTCGTCATCTGCTTCGATTATTATGTTTGTTGTTGCTGTTGCTTCCTTTATGTCAAAATAAAACCAAATGTCAAGGGGGTAAAAGAGAGAATCACTTCCTTTTCCTTATATGGACACCAATCGATGCTCTCCATATTATTTAGCTCCCTGGAACACAAGGCACTCCAGCTTTTGTGGTACACTCAGCAGTGAGCCTCCTCCTCCTCCTCAGGCCTGCAGCCAGAAATGTTGTGGTGAGGGGAAATGAGGGCCAAGTGCGTGTCACTCACTGAACTGGGTTTGCCCTCACTGGCCAGAGGAGCGGCAGGTGGGGGGAGAGGAGAGAGAGAGAGAGCCCTGCTTGCTTGCCTGCTTTTCCCTCTATCACCACCGCTGGATGGGCTGGGACTGCTTAAAGAGAGAAGGAAAGGAAGGGAACATACCGAGAAGGAGCTTGGCATGCCTGAGAGGAGGAGGAGGAGGGAGGAGAGGAGGGCTCTCACAAGCCCCCGTGGCTACTGCTTTGGCTCCTTTCCGGTTCTGACTCTGTTGGCTTCTCTAGTATTTGCCTTCTTCCATAACCACTCATGGAGCCACTTCCTTCCTCTCTTGGTGGTCTTTTTCTTGGTGGCCCCTTGGCTTGGAATCCTGTCCCCACCAGCTTCTCACAGAGATGTCATTACATTCATTCCACTGGCCCTTCCTGCCTCCCAGGTGCCCAGTTTGGAAGCTGGCCTATCAACAGCCACTTCCTTCATATGGTTTAGTTCATGGCTCTTGCATCTTTTCAGCCAGGGAGGATAACGATTCATGGGGGTGGGGGATATAAGAAGTTGCCTCTCTGTCCATCTAGCCCTAGGCTGACTCCTCTGATTGGCATATGGATTTGAACTAGGATCTGGGCCACACTGATGGGTCCTCCTGGACTTACCTTATTGATCAGGTTTGTGTTCTTTCTTTTTTCCATTTCTGTACCTTTTAAGACCATAAGGAGAGCCCTGAGGCAGGATAAGACCAAGGATCTATCTAGTCCAGTACTCCGTTCATGCAGTGGCCAACCAGCTGTCGACCAGGGACCCACAAGTAGGACACAAATGCAACAGCAGCCTCCCATACAATGTTCCCCTGCAACTGGTGAACATACACTTATTGCCTCTGACACTGGAGGTAGCACATGGCCATCAAGACTAGTAGCCATTGATAGCTTCTTCACCCGGAATTTATCTAACCCTCTTTTCAAGCCATCCAAATTGATGGCCACCAGTACATCTAGTGGCAGCGAATTCCATAGTTTCACCGTGCGCTGTGTGAAGAAGTACTTCCATTTATCTGTCAATAATCTCCCACTCATCAGCTGCATGGGATGACCCCAAGTTCTAGTATTATGGGAGAAAAATGTCTCCCCATCCACACTCTCCACACCATGCATAATTTTGTACATCTCTATCTCAGCCTCCTTTTCCCCCCAAGCTAAACAGAACCACCTATTGTAACCTTCCCTCATAGGGGAGATGCTCCAGCCCTTGATCATTTTAATTGCCCCTTTCTGCACTTTTTCCAGATCCACAACATCATTTTTTAAGAATGGTGACTAGAACTGTACACAGTATTCTAAGTGTGGTTGCACCATAGAGTTATATAAAGACAGTATGATATTGGCAGTTTTATTTTTAATTCCTTTCCTAATTATGACTATCATGGAGTTTGCCTTTTTCACAGCAGCCACACACAGGGTCGACATTTTCATTGAGCTGCCCACTACAACCTCAAGATCTTTTCCTTGGTCAGTTGCTGCTAGCACAAATCCCATCAGGTTATATTTTAAATTGGGTTTTTTTTTGCCCCAACGTGCATCACTTTACACTTACTTACATTGAACTACATTTGACATTTAGATGTCCCCTGTCCCAGTTTGGAGAGATCCTTTTGGAGCTCTTCACAATCCCTTTTTGTTTTAACAACCCAAATAATTTGGCGTCATTGGCAAACTTGGTCACTTCACTTCTCTGCAATTTCATATTTGAGTTCTCAAAGATGTCCAATGTAACACCAACTCTAGGATTATATCATCTGGGCCTGGTGATTTATTTGCTTTCAATTTATCAATAAGGTTGTGAACTTCATCTTCTGTCACCACTATTTGTCTCAATTCCTAAGACTTTCCTTCCTGAAAACTTCAGTTCAGGCACAGGCATCTGTCCTGTATCTTCTGCAGTGAACACCGATGCAAAGCATTCATTCAGTTTCTTTGCAATCTCACTGTCTTCCTTCATTACTCCTTAACTCAATTGTCTGCCAATGGTCCAACTGCTTCCCTAGCTGGTTTCCCGCTTCTGATATAGTTAAAGAATTCTTTATTGTTGTCCTTGATATTATTAGTGATGTGCTCTTCAAAATGCTTTTTTGTATCTCTTATTGTTTGCTCGCATTGCCTTTGTGCAACCTTGTGCTTCCTTTTGTTTTCCTCACTTGGGCAAGACTTCCATTTTCTGAAGGAAGCCCTCTTTTCTACAATAGCTTCCTTGACTCTGTTAGTTGACCATGCTGGTGACCTCTTGGACTTGGTGCTACTTTTCCTAACCTGTGGTGTACATTTTAGCTGAGCTCCTGTTATTGTGACCCTATTCAGAAGACACCTTAAACCATGTATTTAACCACATTGGCTTTTTACCTTAGTCATCGTGGTTAAAGCTGTGGTTTAAGGTGTCTTCTGAACTCAGCCCAGCTTTCTGGCTTAACTGCCACAGATAAAGCCATGATTTAAGGTGTCTTCTGAACGGGGCCTGTGATTTTGAGTAATCCTCAAACATTTTGAGATTTAATCCTCTTGACTCCTCCTTTCAACTTCCTTTTTACCAGATCCCTCATTTTGGAGAATTTTGCTCTTTTGAAGTTAAATGTGACTGTGTTGGACTTCCTGGGCAATTTTCTACTTAAATATATATTAAATCTGATAGCACTTTGGTCACTGTTTCCAATTGGCTCAACAGCATTTACATCTGCTAGGCAACACCGTTTAGGATTAAATCCAGGGTCGCCTCCCCGCTGGTCGGTTCCATGACCAACTATTCTAGTGTACAGAACAGTTTTGCTGCTTTCCGCTACTGGTGACTGCTGTCCTTGTTGATTATTTAGGTCTTGTCCTTGTGTTCAACCAGAGAGGGATGCATTGAAGCATTTCTGACAGCATCCTTGGTCAGCCCTGCGAAGGAGCCATGGCTCAAGGGTGAAGCCCCTGCTTTGCATGCAGGAGGCCCCTGGTTCGATTCCTGGCAGCATCTCCAGGCAAGGCTAGGAAAGAAGGATCCTGCCTGAAACCCTGCGGGGAGAGGAGCTGCTGCTGCTCCCTCTGCCGGTCAGTGTCGACAGTGTGGTGGGCTAGATCCAACTCAGTATACAGCAGCTTCCAAGGTTCCTTCCTGTCTCACCTTTTAAGTCCATCCAGGCTTGTTCAGAGAAATTGAGAGCTTTGTGATTCAACAGGACCTCCAAGGTGTCAGAATGTTCCGGAATGCGAATCTCAATCACATCCGAGTCATTCTCCTGCATTGCAATGGCAGAGAGACCTGTCACGTTTGCTAGGATTCCTGCTGGACAATAATAATAATAATAATAATAATAGAACCACCACCACCACCACAACAACAATATCAGCACAGTGCACAAAGCTCACAGGGATTGAAGGTGACATTCATATCATATGAAGAAGTGTAACTTACTTCTTCATATAGCTCACAACAAGACAAGAAAACACAAAAACATAAATTCAAAATTTTAAATATCAATTAGCTTTGAAGATGCAGGTGTCTTGGGTGAAAAACATCGTTTTTAACCAAATATCTCAAAAATTCCAGCCGGCTGGGCCTGATGGGTTTTAGCTGGGAGGGAAGGGTTTCCATTTCTGCCAACACTGAAAAGGCCTTGGTCCTTATAAGGGCTTGTCTATATGCTCAAAATACCCAGTCATGCCTGCGCAGTTGTGCCATTTTTTATATGACGTAGCTGCCAAATGGCAGCCACATCAGACTTTCCCCCACAAAACTGCACTTTTTCTAAGTGTTGATTTACCACAACTTCTACCATGACTCTGATGTCATCACTGTTTTTTCTTTCTATGTCAGTGGTGGCTTCAGTTCAAGTTCAGAAAGTGGGCATACCGGGGCGGATCCCAGCACAGGGCAGGTGTGCGGGAATGCAGGGCAGGGGACAGAGGGCGGGCTTGACAAGCCTAGAGGCATAGCTGCCATAGTGATGTGAAACTCCGGGGAAAGTAAGAGCAGTAATGAAGAAAGTAAGGAAAGTAATGGAGAAATGAAATGACCTGTAGAATTGCATCTGCTTTCAAAGTTGCGCAGAATTGGCAAAAAAGGGGGTCTTTTTTTTTGCATTTTCCCAGTCCCTCCGTTTCCTCCCCATTCCCACCGTCTGACAATGACGCTGCATTTCTCCCTGCTGCTGCCTTGCAGCAGCGATGCTGTGGAGTTTTAGGGGAATTAGCGAGCAAAGCGTCATCGTATAGCCGCCCCTTAAGATGGCCTCAGAATGGGCAGCAGTAGGACCTAAAGCAACACTTCCCCCAATTATCTTTATTTACAGGGGTGGGGCACACATATATGGATCAAGGCATTCCCTAAAATGTCCCCTATCCATTAAGGGCAAGGGCAATGTTGTATATGGCCTATGATTAGCTCTCATTCCGTGTCAGGCTGTAAGCTTACCAGAGCAGGCAAGACAATGGCCAGGGCCTTTTCCTCCAGAAAGAGGCCCAGCTGGACAGCCACTTTTCAGGGATGTTTTAAGGTGGATTCCTGCATTCAGCAGGGGGTTGGACTCGGTGACCTTATAGATCCCTTCCAACTCTACCACTTTATGATTCTATGATCCCTGTAAGGCAGGTCAGTATCAGCGGAACAGTTCGGTCATTTTGGAGTGACCTCCGGATTTGTCCTGGTTTTGTTCTATCCTGGGTGTCGGGAGATTTTCTGTAATTTTCTATAATGTCCTGGAATGACACACTTTCCCCTTTAAGGGTGCCATTAGCTTGGCGGGGGAGGGGGATGATTTGCTTTCTGCAGGCACATCATTTCCCCCCCACTGCTCCAGTGGGGGCCTTAAAAGGGAATCCGTGCCATTCCCAGACATTATAGAAAAGGCCTTGATTGGAGCAGTGGATGGGGGGGGATGACACGCTTTCCCCTCCTCCACTCCAATCAGGGGCCTTTAAGGTGGTGGGTGGATGTGTTGTGCTTTCTGGAGGCCCTGGAAAGCTGCTTCCCCACCCCCACCCCCACCGGGTGTCCTCTTTTTTTAATTCCCAAATATGGTCACCCTATTTTAGATGAGGGTGGGGAACCTCCCCTCCCAGATGTTGTTGGATTCCAACTCCCACCCGCCTCAACCACAACACAGTCCAGAAACGTCTGGAGGGCCACAGCTCCCCCTCTGATATTTTAGACCCTGGATGTAATGGTCTTCGGGGCACGTGTGTGTGTCTCGATGGCTGTGTAAAGCCACAACTAACACTCCTCTTCCCCCTTGTCACCCCCACCCCCACCGGCACCCCACTGTCCTTCCATGCTCTACGAGGGCGTCTACATTCAGGGACATGGAAGGGCAAATCAACAGCATTCAGACTGACAAAAATACTTTTCAACATATGCAGTTTTGCATTTTAAACTCACTTAATCATAACCATAATCATAATATAAACGGTAAATGTAATAAATAATTAAAACATAGCCCCATCATGACTATGGGAATAAAATGGAGTTTGCTGCTCCTGTCCTGGCACTCAATGGACTTAGTTTGGCATAAGCACCATTTTCTTGTAGACAAGGGTAATATAACGTTTCACAGTATTGTTAATGTAAAAATAGTACAATGAGCAACCATATATGTGGCTTGCCAGCCACCCCAACTAGAAAGTAGAAGGAAGTAGGAATGCTGCAGTGCATAACATCAGCCCCAGGTGGCCCCGGCGGTGTGGCCCATACCTGTCCAGGTGCTGTCCTGGGACACTTTGTTGCTGCTTGGCCACCTGCTGCTGTCAGTGGACAGTTGGCGGTGGATTTGGGCCCTGAGGTCTAGCCCTGGCTGCTCCACTGGCCAGGATGATTTGCCCAGTATCCCAGGGAGGGGAGGCGGGTGCTGGGAGGCCGAGGGGGCACCTGCATATGGCCATCCCAGGGCTGCTGGCTGAAGTGGGCTTTGAGCTGGAGACCTCGCCGTCCATTGCTTATTATTGTAGCCTTTCCACTGGCTCTACATGGGCTGGCATCAACCAGGGGACATGGTTGGGGAGAGGGAAGGGTGCCCCAGCCTCACCTTCCTTTCCCCTCAGCAGGTTGGCACGGCAGGTTCTCGCTTGGACTCTCAAGGATGTGAGGCTGGATTCCAGTACCGTGTATTCACCAAGGCCTTTGAATGTGAAATCCACGCCGTCAAAAGTGATAAAGTGCGGATCTCCAAATGCTACAGCTGTTAAGCAAGCACACAGAGAAACCTTAAATCATGAATGTCAGGAATGTAACATGCGAAATGGAAAGGGTAACCTAGAATCCTTTAAGAACTGGCATCCACATGAGCTAAACTGCCTTCATTTCTAAGGGGCAAGGAGGCTGCAAGTTTGGCTGGCTTTTCCCCCCACCCCAGACACCAAGTGGATGTTGGCTAAGGAAAGCCCAGGTCTGCCCTGTTAAAGGACCTCATCGACCAGGGAGCCACCTCAGGGCAAGCCCAGATGTGCCCCATCCTAGATCCTAAACCCCAAATCACGCTTGCAACTGAGTTATGCCCTTCAGGCAATTTCACAGCCCAGTTTCCCGTAGGAGTCTGTATTCTCTGGATTCCACATGGCACCTTCTGATTTCAGACTCATCATAAGTCCTGGATCTTCTGTAGGCTAGACATACAGGCTGGGTACACTATAGAGGAAAGCATCAGCCTGCACTCACCTGGCATCTTCTTTTCCTGATAATGTTCCCATGTGTGGTCCAGAAGCATTCATGGGAAATGAAGAGGGCAGCATCTAGAGCCCTCACTTTACTTAAGCTATTCCAGCTGCTAGTCACAAAATGGGTAAATTTTACAATTAAAAATTTAAACTGGGAGGGGTTAGGGCACCTCAGCTGATGCCAAGGAAGATGCCTGGAGGCACAATGGAGCCAGAGGACACCACGCTACCTGCCCCTGACCTAAGGTGCCATTAAGATAATCTGTCATTTTGGGAATTTTTTAAAAGGATATTTAAAAAGTTAATTGTCATTGCACAAAGAGTCTCTGAAAAATCAATTGATGGTTTATTTCTTTTTTACATCTTTTTAAAGTCCCAGGATCTGACAAGGTTTGCCACAATTGGGAGTCTATATAACAAGGGCTCCAGGCATTTCCCAAACATCTTTGAGACTAACTGCTTGAAGCAGGTGCTCCCTGGATGTTCTGGATGTTCTACCGGATGGTGATCTAGTGGACGTTGTTTTCTTGAGACTTCCAAAAGGCTTCCAATAAAGTCCCTCACCAAAGACTCCTGAGCAAACTTAGCAATCATGGAATAAGGGGAGAGGTCCTCTTATGGATCAATAACTGGCTAAAGAACATAAAGAGTAGGAATAAATGACAAATTCTCCCAATAGAGGGATGTAAACAGTGGTGTCCCACAGGGATCTGCATTGGGACCAATGCTTTTTAATTTATTCATAAATGATCTGGAATTAGAAGTGAGCAGAGAGGTGGCTAAGTGTGCTGATGACCTCAAATAATTTAGAGTGCCTAAAACAAAAAGGGATTGTGAGGAGCTCCAACAGGATCTCTACTAACTGAGAGAATGGTCATCAAAATGACAAATGCGGTTCAATGTAAGCCTGGGTGAAGTGATGCATGTTGGGGCAAAAAATTCCAACTTCAAGAATAACCAGATGGGATCTGAGCTGACAGTGACCAACCAAGAAAGAGATCTTGGGGCTGTGGTGGTGAGCAGCTCTATGAAAATGTTGACCCCGTGTGTGTCTGCTGTGAAAAAGGCAAACTCCATGATAGTCATAATTAGGAAAGGAATTGAAAATAAAACTGCCAGTATTACACTGCCATTATACAAACCAGTGGTGCAACCACACTCAGACTACTGTGTACAGTTCTACTAACTGCACCTAAAAAGGGATATTGTAGAATAGGAAAAAGTGCAGATAAGGGCAACTAAAATGATCACGGTGCTGAAGCATCTCCTATGAGGAAAGGTTACAACATCTGGGATTGTTTAGCTTAGACAAATGGTGTGTGAGGCGAGATAGGATAGAGATGTGGAGGAAATGGGTAGGAATAAATTTCTCTCTCTCATAATACTGGAACTTAGTGGGGTCAGGCATGAAGATCAAAGGAAGGACTTCTTCCCATAGTGCATAGTTAAGCTATGGAATTCACTACCACAAGATGTAGTGATGGCCACCAATTTAGAAGGGGATTGGACAAATTCCTGGAGGAAAAGAAGGCTCTCAATGGTTATTGCTCATGATGCTGCCATGCTACCTCCAGTATCAGAGGCAGCAAGCCTGAATGCACACCGCTTGCTAGGGAACAGGGGCCGGAGTGTGCTGTGGCACTCACATCCTGCTTGTGGTTTCCTGGTCGACAGCTGGTCGGCCACTGTGTGAACACAATGCTGGACTAGGTGGACCCTCATTCTGATCCAGCCTCAGGGCTCTTCTTGTGTTCTGTAAAAGGACCACAAAACTCCGTGAACATACCAGCATGGGGTGGGCGGTATCTCTTGCAGCCACTAGAGGGACGGTGCGTGAAGTAGACAGAGCAGTTATCAGACCACAAGCAACAGTAGTAAAAGCTGATGACGTCATAAAGCCAGTGGGAGAAGCCAGGGATTCGGGGAGGTCTTTTGTAGGGAGGTGCGCCCCAGTCATGCCCTCGATCTGGTGTGCTTCCCCCAATGGAGTCTCCCGTGAGGACCTGGGTTCCAGTAGCATCATAGCAGCACTGCTGCCCTGCAGCATATAGCGGGCTGATGGGAGGAAGAGAAGAGAAAGCAGCTCAAAATCCTTCAGGAGGCAGAGATCGTTGTCCCAAAGGAAATCACGGGACTTGATCATGAGCCATTAGGCCAAGTACCACCACCACCATCACCAGCACTACTAATATATATATAATATCCTAAGCAAGAGACAAAGTTAAAACAATTTGAACAAGATAAAAACAATCAATACAATATCATAGGTTGCATTAAAAAAATTAAAAACATTTTAAATAGATAAAACAATACAACCACACAACATAAAAACAATATATATATATATATATATATATATATATATATATATATATAAAATGATCAGCAACAAGATTCTGAAAAGGGAAGGCCTGCTGGAATAATAGAGCCTTTAATGCTTGCTATTCAGTGAAGTCAGCAGGCACATTTATATTTGGAAGCAGAGTCTTACCTGGCCTGAACAGACCTCACACAGTGCACTGCCCCTGGATGGTAAGTGCAGGCACTCCCCTTTTCTATGTCACAGCCATAGTCTGTCTGGAAGAGAGAGAGAGAGAGAGAGAGAGAGAGAAGAACATCAGAAGAGGAGCCCTGAGGCTGGATCAGAACAAGGGTCCATCTAGTCCAGCACTCTGTTCACACAGTGACCAACCAGCTGTCGATCAGGGACCCACAAGCAAGGCATGGCGCAACAGCACCCTCCCACCCATGTTCCCCAGCAACTGGTGTATACAGACTTACAGCCTCTGATATTGGGGGTAGCACATAGCCATCAGGACTAACTAGATGAGGGGCTGGCCAAAGTCCTTGGAGCACCACATTAATCTTAACCCTAGCTAGATGAACTAATGTTTGATGGATAGAGCATTTATTTCATACATTTTAATAAAAGATTAGCAAGGTGGCTTAAATAAACAATTAAAACAGAAAACCAACACATTTATCACCCCAGCAGCCATTGCAGGAAAAAGTAGATCTTAGAAGCACTAAAAGCCTCTCTCTCTCTGTGTTTTAATGTCGTTCCGAACAGAGCAATCCTATACATGTTTACTCAGTCATAAGCCCCTGTGAGTCCAACCTGACTTACTTATGTAGAAGATTGCAGCCAAAAGGATGTTAAATTTGGCATCACAAAACCTGATAAGGGGAGGGAGGTTTACATAAGATGGAGTAGGTGGTCCTTCAAATATCCTGGCCGCTGTCATTTAGGACTAGAGGTGATTTAGCAGCCAGCAAAGCTGTTTAAGTACTGGCAAGACATGTTTATGCGCCAGTTAACAGCAGTTGGATTTAACCAGTCAAAGTTATTGAACTGCCTTCAAAGGCAGCTCCACATGTAGTCTGTTACTGCAATCTATCCTGGATGTTACCAGAGCAGGAGTGACTGTGGATAAGTAATGATTGCTATGTGCAATGAGGTTTCTGTTCTTGTCGTTGATTTACTGGATTTACTGGATGAGTTTATGCTGCACCTTTCCTTTGAGGGCTTATCATTTCTTCTTTGTGGCAGAAGTGGGTTAGTTACAACACCGGAGCTTGGGTGTGGTGCAAAGATTAATGCAAATTGAAAAGCAGCCCTGCCGGATCTGTCAAGGGCAATCGGAGAAGCCGAACGGTCACAAAATGGGCCTCTGCTGCCAGTTGTGTAACAGGACTCTCTTAGGGAGGCCAGCATGTACCTACAGGGTTTCCAGGCTCACAGGCTGGAGGGAGAGGATGAGTCTTTGGGCAGGCTAGCAGCCCCGCGCTCTGTTGGGCAGCCTTTTCCACTTAGAGCCGTTTCTGACGTCACAGCAATACTCCTTTGGTACATGGAGGGCTGGGGCCTTGCTGACTTAAAAGGAGAGGAAGATACCTCCGTGGTTGGCCAAAGGAGAAGATGCTTCCATGGTCAGGTAACCAGGTCCCCGAGGACTGAGCAGGCTCAGCCTTTTGGTCCTGTTAGGTTCTCTGATGACTTCACACTCACATGTGCTGCCTTGCCAGCTCACTGGCTTATCAGGCTGTCAGTCAATGAGACAAACTTGTTCAAATGGAAAGCCATTGGCTCCAGAGTCCTTTTCTGGCTTCTTGGAGCCCAGGGCCTGAGGTATTCCTCAAACACCCCCATAAGTGCTTGTGACCTCCATTGAAATGCATCTTCCACTATTTCTCCACTGGAGGCAGCGTATGACTTAATTTATGCTGAACCAAAGACATGCAGGAAAAGAACATCAGAAGTGCCCTGATGCTGGATCAGACTGAAGGTCCATCTAGTCCAGCACTCTGTTCACACAGTGGCCAACCCGCTGTCAGCCTGGGACCAACATAGCAGGACATGATGCAACAAGCTCCCTCCCAACATGTTCCCCAGCAACTGCTGCATACAGGCTTACTGCCTCTGAGACTGGAAGTGGCACATAGCCATCAGGGCCAGTAACTCCCTTTTAAAGCCATTCAAATTGGTGGCCATCAGAAAAGAGCTCCTTCATAGGCCTGCATCCATTTCTTTTGCTACTCTCCAGTTATCCTTTTGTACATTACATCGTTAGGGTGATTAGAAACTGAGAATGGGCGAGGCCAAGAGACCGTAGGAGGAAATACCATTTCAGGGGCATTAGGAACCTGCCATGCCACTGCAGGCCACTCACTCCCACGCTCTGGGAGGAGCCATCACTCATATGGAACACCTGCTTTGCACACAGAAGGCCAAAAGTTCAATCCCGGACAGCATCTCCATTTAAGTGGAGGAGGAAGCCCGAGCAAGGATGGCCTCTGTCTGCACAAGCTCTGGAGGGCCTTTGCCATTAAAAACAGACCAGCCTTCCTTGACCTGGTTCCCTTCAGATGTTTTGGACTTCAGCTTCCATCAACCCCAGCCAGCATGGCCAATTGTCAGGAATGCTGGCAGTTGTGGTTCAAAACATCTGCAGGGCACTGGGTTGGGGAAAGCAGGAACAGACAATATTGGCTAGGTCAGGGTCCCCAACGCAGCACCCTTGGACACCTGTGATTGGGTCCCCAGCCTGCAGGTACCAAAATACTTTTAAAATATTTTTTAAAATATACATACATTAATTTGTATGAAATCCATACAACTTTCTAGCATTTCCACATAGGCTTCAACAAAAGCTGACCAAATATCCAAGTAAGTATCCATTTGAAGGTGGCATCTATGATACCCATTCAAATGTTGAAAATGTTGTCATGTCCTCAACCTATTGCATTATATGATGTGAATGTTTATCCTTCCAATGTTGCTGTATCAGTCTGTCAGCTATCAAAAGGGCACAGAGAATCCATTTACGTCGACCATTTGTTAATTTCTATGAAGCAGGTAAATAATTTAATATTCACTGAATATTAAAGTCTGTTCCAGTACAAAATTTATCTGTGTAAAACCTTCTCGCAGAAAGAAGCAACTATTGGACATTACCAAAACATATGTTTCAAAGAGCAATTAACTGTACTGCACCACCTGCATTTAGCCAAATTAGACAATCCCTTATCAAAGTGTCCGTGCACTGTCCAGTAGACACAAAACAAATGATGTAGCCTAAGAGCCATAGACATGATAGGGCGACACCAAAGCGGCAATCCACTGATTAGGAATTTTGTGTTGTCGTCCATAGCGGTTTCTCAAATTCTCAAATGAGCCCACAGGCCCAGAAAGGTTGGGGACTCTTGGGATAGATGGACAAATGCTCTGACCTGATCTAGCTTCTGATGTTTCTGTAACTGGAAAGGGCTGCCTGCGTGGGGTACATGTCTTGCCTTTGTCACATTCTTCATGGATTAAACACAAATGAAGACAGAGGCTACCTGTACCAGACTAACCCTAAACCTTTGAAGTCAATGGTGCATTGCTTTCAATGGATGTACTCTGAATATAGCTAAGTCAGGATCCAAGCCACTTTACCTTCACAAACACAGATTTTGGACCATGCACTTGCTGAGGGGGATGCTGCCTGTCTGAGGGCAGAACCACACACTAGGGAAGGATCACACCACCCCCCTCCACCCCACCCCTCCCCAGATTGCCCTTGAAAGCACATCTCCAGTGTTGTTCCCCTGCAGGTCTGGTGCACTGAAGAGGGAGAGGACCCATCCAGGTTCCCTGCTCTAACTTGGAGCCATTCAAAAAGCCCCTGCAGGCAGCAATGGGATATGCCTGTTGTTCTTTCCCAGACCAGCATCCATTGAGATTTTTCTCCAATGTTCCTTAAGCCTTTCTGCCCCCAGCAATGAAGCTCCCACCCACCCCACCCGAGTACCCTCAGACCAGACATGCGTGGCCTACGTGGAATCGACCCATGTCTGCACGGGCTTGTGCCAAAGTGCAGGGGCAATCCATAATCTCCTCCAGGAAATTGGGCAGAGTAATCTCTTTGCGGTCCCACTGCTGGCACTTGGCTGTGGCCCATGCGGTGGAATCCTTCCGGAAGGCATCTTCCAGGTGCCAGGCTAGCGCATGCTCTGTGCTCCAGATGGCTGCCACGTTGCTGGTGGTGGGAAACAGAACAGAAGCAGTGAATACAGTGTGTCATGTGGGGAAGACATTCTGGTGTGGTGTGATACATATTAACAACTTGGTGCTGCAAGGTCAACAGCTATTTCCACTGGTTCAAGTTAAGCTGGCAGGAACATCCCTTTCCGGACGCGAGATGCCTTCTCTTCTGAAGCCGGGGGTGGTTTCCTCTGTGGTATTAAGCTCAGAGTGAAATAGGACATTACAGCCAGAAGGTGCCATGAGAAGCCTATGGGAACTGGCTGTCCATAGCCTTCGCCTTGTGCGCACTCTTGTCCCAACAGCATTTGTAAGGATTTGAGGGGTGCTTCCCAATGCCGTACATGTCAGGAGGACGTTGTAGTAGGAAGGGCCCAAAACATTCAGGTATCCTGGAGCTTTATCATTTACCTTTGACCATCAGAAGACCCATTGGAAGAAATCCGCAGTGCCCCTACTTCCCAGGCACCATACAGAGCTGAAGGGGCCGGTAGAAAAGTAAACTCCCCTGTGTTGGGGTGGTTTCTTCTCAGGGTGTAAAGATACTTCCATTCAGCTGCCCAGTCATTGGAGTAAGACCTGCCTGTGCACGGAAGGGAGCAGGGCTTGACTCAGACACCATGAGTAACACAGGGACCAAGAAGTCCTGCCCCCCCCACCAGAAGCTCACAAGCAAGAAACAAAGGCAGCAGCCCCCTGCCCACTTCCCCACTGTTTATCTCACCTTAGGGAAGTGGAAAGTCTGCTGCCCCTGAGTGGGGGGGGGAGGGTTTGGACCCAGCATCCGCCTTCCACTGATGGAAGGGCTTCGCTCATGAAAAGTGCCTCTGATTTTGGGGGATCCCCCCTCTCCTCCCCACAGTTCATCCCATTGAGCAGGGTCTCCTAAAAAAACTATGTAGCATTTTCAGGATGCTGGAGGGGGGGCAGGGAAGGCAACTTCTGCTAGTCCAGCTGCATGAGCCTAATCTGGATGCAACGCAGTCAGAGTCTTGGGGCTCCATCACACCTATTTTTTCCCCTGGTTTGCTTTCACATTTTTTACCTCCATTTCAGAAGCGCTGCAAGCGCTCCTTCCTTTCACGATCATAGCTATACCAGTGAACTCTCTTTTTGCTCTCTCGCTGCTATTGCACCTGCCCCACCCCACACGCCCCTTCCCCTTCCCCCTCCAGTTCATTGGTTCTTGCCATTGATGGACATTGTGATGGATGGGGCAGCCTTCCCCCCTCACTCATTGGCGCTCCTATTAGAATGTACAAAAATGCTCACAGCTGTGTAATTTTTAAAGCTAAAGAGATGAAACTTGGGATCTTGAGAGTCCTTAAGTAGAGCTTTAGGCATGCCAAGCTTGAATCAGATAGGTCCATGCAATTTACGACAGTTTCTAGGCTGCCCGAAGTCTCCCCGCATTCCGCATTGAGGGTGTGGTGGGGATAGGGAATGCAGACTGGCACGGATTTACCTGTTTCATTGTATCCCCAGACTTCTATATTGACACGACTGGCTTGAAGCGTCTGCCGGTTCCACGTGATCGTCAGGTTTCCTCCGGTCCCAGGCGTGCCATAGTATTGCCATTTCGTTTCATTCACTAATGTGCATTTTTCCAAAGGGGACACTTTGCTATGATGAACTATGTTACAGAACAAAAGACGGCCATTGGTTGCTTCATACGGCACCTAAATAAACACATGCAACTAGTCGTGGGTTCCCACTGGATGAATGACACCACTTGTGGCAGGCAAACAAGCAGTTTTCAGAAAGGAAGGATGGAGCAGCCCCCACCCCCACTTTGGAAATGGCAAAGGCAGGGAAAGGTGTGCTGAGCGGTGCTGCCTGCCCCATACAATCCTGGCCCTCCACAATGCAACATGGGGCTGTTTCATTCAGGGCCTTGTCTAACTTCAGAGCGGAGTAGGATGCTTTTCCAGGCATTTGAAGGAGGGGGGCGGTTGCTTGGAGGAGCCCTGCGCTGCCCTTCTAGGGAACCAGTAAGACAAAGGGGGGGTGCGGAGTCGAGGGAAGCCAATCAGAACATTAATGGCAGCTGTTGTTCAGTCACCTGACATCCATGCGCCTGACCAGGGAAATGTCCGGCCATTGTCTTTAGAAATTTCCAGGCCAAGGATTCCAATCTGATAGAGCAAGGGGGAGATGCAATGGACTCGTCCATCTTCAGCAATGTACCCATTGGTCTCGATCGCCTTTGCAAACCTGCCAACATGAAGGACAAACCACATTGCAGCTACAAGGAGCAACTGGCGATCCCAAGAGGCAGCTGGACCCCACGCCCCCCTCCGACCCTTTCAGACACTCTCTTCCCTACACTTTCTGCTGCATTAACTACCTTGGCTGAAGCCCATATGATGCTATGAGAAGGTGAACAATTAAAAAGCCAAGATGGCTGCCAGCAGCACTACATCTGAATTCCAATGGAAATAGGATGTGTGTTATTTTATAGGCAGTACAAGAATGAAAGGTTTCCCCTACAGTAACGACATCTGAGACTACATTCGAACAACCCTTTACAACTTCCATTAGTTCTTATTATATCTGCTTTTATACCAGCAGGTTAAATATTTCTATGGAAGATGTAGAGCAGCTGTTCCCAACACAGCACATGCCAGTGCCATGGCATTCATGGGGACCCTCCTCCTACAGAGCTCACTAAACTCTCCATTCCCTGCCTACACACACACGTGCCTTTCTCTTTCCCCTTTACTCCCTTGCCTCGCTATTTCACTCCCCTCCACCTCCTTAGCTCATGTTTGACTAGCCAGGTACACATGGCAGCCATTATGTGACTAGCTGCATCCTCCATGGGAGCCATTTTGTGGTGGTGCACGCAGCAGTTTCTCAAATCTCCCAAAGTGCCCACAGGTACAAAAAGGTAGAGGTCCTAGATATACCATGTTTCTGGCTCCTAATGTGGCAATCTAAATGCATTTCCACTCTAAGCTAAGGTCCCCTCTACAAGGATTCGCTTTTGCGCCCGGTTAGGCGATTATGCGCATAATCGCTGAAGCGCATTTGCACCTAATACCTCTGCACGAGAGGCGGCGAGAGGCGGCGAAGCGCATTAACGGATGACCAAAATGCGCTTTACAAGTAGTTAATGCGCATAAGCGCTTGTTCACATAGGCAAAATGCGCTTTAACGGCCAGAGCAAAATAAAACTCGCTATTTAATGCGCATTTGATAATGCGCATAATCGGAGAGATAACGCACCTCTACGCCCGATTTGCGCTCCGTTCTTGTAGAGGTAAATTGTTTAAAGCGCCTTGAAAGAGCTTTAAACCTCTCTTGTAGAGGCAGCCTGAGCCTCAAGTGTTTTGGTGTGTGCATCTAGGTTCTGTCTACACAGTGGGTCGGGCATACCTGAATGGGCAGCAGCAACAGAGGTCCTTCTCTTGTCTTTTTTGTGCACCTTTACCCTGGTGTGTGTGTGGATTAAAGGGAGAAGTGGCAGGCTGGGAAGTGTTAAATCTCCTCTCCCCACGCAGCATAGTGGTTCTGATCAGGATTGGGTACTCAAGCGTTTACTTGAAGGCAAAGAAGAAACTGAGGTTCAGCTGCATGCTGCACAATGCATTGAAGCCAATGGGACATCAGTAAATCATGACTAATGTAAATCCCATTTAATTCAATGGGTCTACTCAAAGTGTTCTAATATAAAGCAAAGCAAGCCCACCTATGTTTTTGAAAAATGTGTGTTCTCCCTTCCCATGGTTTAAGACTATAAAAATAGAAAAGAATAAGAAACTGGTGTATGCCCCAAATTAAGCCACACATCCAGGAGAGGGTCCTGTCTCAGACAGCACTGGGCCCTGTCCAGCCCAAAGCTTTCCATCCATACAGCACAACATCAAGAACAATGGACCAAGGCAATAATAGTTAAAATACATAGAAAGGAAAAAGGAACTGAGGCTCCTCACCCCAAATAAAATGTCAGGCTACCAAAAATCGTACATGGCTTGATGTGCGCAGCATCATGCCATCTGTAACACTGTCACCAATTGAGCTGGTGAAGACCCCTCTGAAACTACCCTTGAAGGAGGTAATAATGACAATGACTTTGATGATTAGTTGAAATAACTGTGAAATTGTTGTTCCTGGAGGAGAAGCGTATTAATGGCTACTTGTCCTGATGGCGATGTGCTACCTCCAGTGTCAGAGGCGGTAAGCCTATGTACTCCAATTGCTGGGAACATTGTATGGGAGGATGCTGCTATTGCATTTGTGTCCTATTTGTGGGTCCCTGGTCGACAGCTGGTTGGCCACTACGTAAACAGAGTGCTGGACTAGAGGGATCCTTGGTCTGACCCAGCCTCAGGGCTCTTCTGATGTTCTTATGTACTTCAACTCTGCAGCCTTTTTGCAGTTGTGAATGTAGGTGTGGCATTGACAGAAGCAACATATTGTCATGGAATCAAATTCTCTTTCCTTTTCATCTATGTTGAGATATATTTCAGTAGGTTGCATTTGTCAATTTGTTTTGTCACCTCGTGCTCAAACTAGATTTCTGGCTGCTGCTTCTCCCCCCCCCTTTCTTTACACAATAAAGCCCCCCTACCCCCAGTAAAAACTGCCCATTACCAGTGGACATTGCAGTCAATAATTTCACTAGGGTCAAAGACTATTTAAAAATAATGGTATCCAGTTGAGTCCCTCAAGATTATACCAACCACTCCATTTAAAGCCCCATGGATTTGGAAGGGACTGTATTGACAAATGTGTGTGTGTGTGTGTTTGTGTGTGTGTGTGTGTGTGTGAAAGAGAGCGAGAGCGAGAGCGAGAGAGAGAGAGAGAGAGAGAGAGAGAGCAACATTGGGCACTAGGGATACTCCTTCAATAGAGTCATTACCAACTATTGCTCAGTGTCAGATGACAGGCTAAAGAGGAAATATTTTGGTGTATAATATGTCAAAGACAGACCATACCTCAGCCTCTATGAAAATTTTATCCTTAAGTGAAGTCTAAAAACAGGATTTTTCCATGCCTGACTTATAGTCTTTTGCATTATGTATTTTCAGTAGGGTTCCCTAAAAACATTTCAATATATTATGGATTTTTCCAGTAATTTAAGTCCCTTTAGGCCATAATTGGGCAAAAGGTGATATTCCCAATGAAGATTATGTATATTCAGCTATTTTAAAAAAATACAATTTGGGTGGTCTTTCAGTGAAATCAACTTATTATAGATGATACCATGGTTAATAAGTTTACTAGGGTCATAAGCTATCCAAAAAGATTTTTCAAAAAGGCTTCCTCATTTATTCACTCCAAATTGGAATGACCAAACCTTCTGGCCATGGACTATAAAGCATCATGGATGACTGCTAAAACACCCCTGCTGCCAATGATACAGATATTTGGGAGAATTTAGTCAGCTTTCCCATAGGACTCTGTGGAGCTCAATGAGGCTTTTCTGCTCACCTGCACTTCACAGAAAAATTGATGTTAAAGGTCACATTTAGAAGCATAAAATCTTTTCCACCAAGCAGCGTTCCTGAGTAGGGAGAGATGTTCAGGCAGAATTCCCAATAATCCGAGCAGCAAGTTCCCAGGGACTCACAGGTCGCTTGGCAGGAGCAGCTGGGCTGGAATGTCCCGCAGTGACCAGAGCAGAAGTCTTGGGCTCCTAGTTAGAAACTGGAGATTAAAACAGCAAGTACTGGATCAAGTATTGCCTCCCCCATGTACCAGAGTAACCAGACTCAGGGTGTGTGTGTGTGTGGGTGAGATCTTCCTTCTCTGTCCAGGTCATGTGAAAACCAGCAATTGACTTCAGTGGATTCCCTGAGGAATGTTTGGGAGAAGTGAGTCCTCTTGCTCTGTGGCAAGTTGGAGCTTGGAATTGGCATGTTCCAATTCCAGTTATCCCGGTTTCCTCTACTGCTGATAAATGAGAGGCCTTTCCTGGGACATTCTTGAGTACGCTTTTCGCTACCCTCACTTTCCCAGGAAATGTCTCTATGTCCCTTGTACTCTTTGAACAAGACACTGAACTCGAATAGGGCACCTAGGAGCTTTCACACAGAGAGAGCGCTGCTGCTGTGACCACTCTGAGCATTAGGCTCACTTTCCCACCAGATAGTCCAAAGGCCTAAACACATCTCCTATAAGGTTGCAGTGACCTTTACTCTCAGGGGAACCTCAGCAGTGGCTGCCCAAAATCTAGTTCCCTTCTGGGGTCATGAGAGGAACTTGGAAAGGAACTCCACCTCCATGAAGAATGATGCCCGCAAAGTTGAACAGCTCACCTCAGGTCATCCTCTCCCCTTAATCAGCAACATTTTTGCTCAGTTATGTGGAGTGAAAAGTCAATTTAATAAGAAAGAACGGTTACATGGGATAGGAATGAACTCTGGACCACATTGTATGAATTAAGGCAGAAAGTTCTGCTAGCCTAGACTGCACCTGTTACACTAGAGGTACAAAGTATCAATCACCTGCATGTGACCCACAAAAGGCCCAGCCCCTCCAGCCCCTGCCCACAAAAGGTTAGAGACATGAGCGTGCCTGCAGAATTTTGATCTTTCCAAGCTCGGTCAGTTGTTGTGCATTTCCCCAGCCCTTGTGGATTGTTTGGTGATGTGGTCTGTTTGTTCTCTGGTGTGTGTGTGTGTGTGTGTGTGGGGTTTCTGTGATGAGTTCCATAACCAGTCAGTCGCCCTGCCCTGCCCTCTCCCCAGACGCTCCTGCCTCAACAAGCCCTCCCTCTCCCCTCCCCACCTTACAGTCTATTCCCCAGTTATGAGAAGAGGGTCACTTTGTTCCGTTCACAGCATGGCTGCCTGGACGAATATTTCTAATCAGAGACAAGTTGAAGCCTCCGGTAGAGCTGGGGTGATTTCCTGGCTGAAGATGGAGAGGTCATTGTGCCATTCACCCTGCCCATTGTGGTGGTCTGATGCCTCTCTCCTCCCCAGAGTCTTTGCCCCTGGGTAGAGAGCTGGGTCAAGCCATATGCTTCTGCCGCCTACGTTCCCTCCAAGTCCCTGCTTCCTGGGCCTGGGGGCATCTCCTGCCCAATGGATCCACTGTGATCTGGTCACACAAAAGTACCTGAGTCTCAGGACCTCCCCGGCTGGCTGGCAACTCCCCTGAACCTGCGCTAGGGAGCCATGGAGAGCAGCACATAGATGGCTCCCTCCCTGCTGCGAGGGCCTCTGCCCCATTTAGACAAATGTGTGGGTCTCGCCCTGCCTCTCTGCTCTGGGGGACAGGGACGGCCAGGACGACAGGAGCCGAGAAAGCACAAGGAAGCCAGAAGACAGGCGGCAGCAGGGGCGCTGGCCACGCAGAACTGTCAAGAGCGTGTTTCGACGTGTGCTTTGGCTTCTTTCAGCAGGATCGTTCTACATCTTAAAACCATTCAATTTGCAGCTTCATTGTCTGGGACGGGTTGTCCAATGAAGGCGTCCCAAGAGATATTCCCTTCCGAAGAGTGAATATGAAATTGTACCTACCTGCTTCCAGCCAAACAGTCATGTAGAAAAGAATGAAGGCGAAGGCACTACCGGGGCAAAAGAGCCTCATTCTTGGTTCAGGAACTGATCTCCCACTCCAGTTGCTCTCCAGCAAGGAAGGAATCTCGGCAGAGCTGCCACACAGGGAGACGCGACCCTTGGACTTGTTGTAGCTCAAAGGTTCTTGAGGAAGTGCTGATAGGAAAGCAGAGCAGCAGGTCACATTCTTCTATACCGCCAGCAGCAGCAGCAGCAGCAGCAGCAACGCCTCTTTCCTCCTTGCTCGGAGGTCAACAGCACAGCTCCATAGGGCTGAGGCAACATGGCATGGCATAGTGGCAGTGGACCAAGAAAGGCGGGGATTGGCTACCAGATCAAGATACTGCAACAGCAATTGTCCATGTTGACGGTCAGGGAAATGGAATGGAAGTTAAATTCTGTGAAACAGAGAGAATTTGAAGGTGCAAATAAACCGGGAAAATGGCTAGCTTATAAATTGCAGAAAGAAAAAGAAAAAAAGACAATAGTTAAAATCCAGGATGGTGATATGGAAATAATGGATGATGCGAAGATACAAAGAGTGTTCCTGCAATATTATTCTAATTTATATAATAAACATGAGATGCCATCAGAGAGAATGGACAGCTATTTACAAAAACAGAATTTGCCTAAAATTTCACTAGAACAGAAACAAATAATAAATGGAGACATCACTATGGCTGAAATGGTTGCAGCTATAAAAAGAATAAAATTGGGGAAAACGCCAGGACCGGATGGTCTCCCAGGTGCTTACTATAAAAAATGTGAGGAGGAACTATTACTACCTCTGCAAAGTATAATGAATTCTATTTTGAAAGAGGGGAAGATACCAGAGACGTGGAAACCAGCATATATAATGTTGATACCTAAAGAAGGACAGGACCTAACTTTGACTAAAAATTATAGGCCAATATCGTTACTAAACAATGACTATAAATTGTTTACATCAATAATGGCAGAAAGATTTAAGATAGTATTTCAGGAATTCATTCATGAATTAATTAATGTGGTTTTTTACTGAAAAGACAGATAAAATATAACATTAGAGTAGTACTGAACATTGTAGAATATTTGGACAAACACCCAGAAAAACAAGCGGCTTTGGTTTCTTTGGATGCGGAGAAAGCATTTGATAATCTTAACTGGGACTTTTTGTTTAAAGTTCTGGAAGCAATAGACTTTGGGTTTAATTTCATAACATAGGTGAAGTCAATTTAGACTGAACAGAGTGCGCAGATTATTATTAACGGAGATCTGTCAAAACCGTGTAAGATCCTAAGAGGGACTAGACAGGGCTGTCCAATGTCACCTCTGTTATTCATTTTGGTGTTGGAAATATTGAACAGAGCTGTAAGACAAGAAGAAAAAATTGGAGGAATAAAAATTAGAAAAGAATCTTACAAGTTAAGAGCTTTTGCAAATGATCTGATGTTTACTTTGGAGGACCCCTGAAAGGAATTGAAACTTTAATGAATAATTTGAGTGAATTTGGCACATTAGCAGGTTTTAAGGCTAATAGACAAAAGACTAAGATACTTACAAAAAATATGAATAAGCAAGATCAATTAAAGGTGGCAGAAAAAACAGGTTTTAAAGTAGAAAAGAAGGTTAAATATTTGGGTATAAATTTGACAAATATGAATTGTATGCTGTTTCATAATAACTATGTTAAGATTTGGAATGAAGTCAAATAAAATTTAATAAGGTGGGATAAGCTTCAATTGTCTTTGATGGGGAGAATTGCAACATTTAAAATAAATGTTTTATCAAGAATGTTGTTTCTATTTCAGACAATACCTATTGTAACTTTGGAATTTCCATTCAAGCAATGGCAGAGAGAGATTTCTAAATTTATTTGGCAATCCAAAAAACCAAGGGTGAAGTTTAAAATATTACAAGATGCGAAAGAAAGAGGAGGCCTTGGTTTTCCAGATTTGAGGGTGTATTTCTCTGCCTGTTGCTTGATGTGGATGAAGGAATGGATGTTGATGAAAAATGGAAGATTATTGGAATTAGAAGGTCATGATTTAAGATTTGGTTGGCATGGGTATTTGTGGTATGATAAAGTTAAAGTGAATGTAGACTTTAATAACCATTATGTGAGATGAGTGATTTTGAGAACATGGATAAAACATAAACCTAGATTGTGTCAGAAACACCACTATGGATTTCCTCACAGGAGGCATTTCATAGAAGAGAACTGGCAAGTACAAACCAATGGTTGATGTACAATGAAATATTAGAAACAATCGAAGGTGATGTTAAAATGAAATCAAGAGAGGGATTATTGTTTGAAGGATATGTTTGTCAGTGGTTCTCATATTTACAAATGATGGAAAGGTATAAGATAGATAAAAAAATGGGGCTTTGAATGTACAAAATCTGAATCTGAGAAAGCCTTATGTACAAATGATGATCATGTTATTTCAAAAACATATACATTTTTGTTAAAGTATGAGACTGAAGATGAACAGGTAAAAGATTGTATGATAAAGTGGTCTCAACATTTTGGATATAACATTACTATGGATCAGTGGGAGAACATGTGGTTGAGAGGCTTGAAGTTTATATTATGTACCAGATGGAAAGATTTTTTTTATAAAATGATGTATAGATGGTACATATATCCCTCAAAATTGGCAAAAATGTATAAAGGGACATTGGGAAGGTGCTGGAAATGTGAAGAACAGGAAGGAACCTTCTATCATCTATGGTGGACGTGTAAGAAAGCTCTGGACTTTCACACCACACTCACTGTCCCCCCACTCCTTCTTGCTTTGCTCAACCTGCAGCCTGAAGAAAAGTTCACTAGTCCTCAAAAACTTATAGAATCATAGAATAGTAGAGTTGGAAGGGGCCTATAAGGCCATTGAGTCCAACCCCCTGCTCAATGCAGGAATCCACCTCAAAGCATCTCTGACAGATGGTTGTCCAGCTGCCTATTGAAGGCCTCTAATGTGGGAAAGCCCACCACCTCCCTAGGTCATGGGTTCCATTGTCGTATTGCTCTAAGAGTCAGAAGTTTTTCCTGACATCCAGCCGGAATCTGGCTTCCTGTAACTTGAGCCCATTATTCCGCGTCCTGCACTCTGGGTTGATCGAGAAGAGCTCCTGGCCCTCCTCTGTGTGACAACCTTTCAAGTATTTGAAGAGTGTTATCATGTCTCCCCTCAATCTTCTCTTCTCCAGGCTAAACATGCCTAGTTCTTTCAATCTCTCCTCATAGGGCTTTGTTTCCAGACCCCTAACTTGCCATTTACACTACTATTCTGTAGCTTTTGGAGATATGTATATCTTCCCACTGACTAAACAGGTTTACCTAGAAATTTTTATTCTTCCACAGCTATGTGGAAAAACGTTACCTATTTTAATAATGCAACAGTGGCATCTAGAGTCCAATTACGGTATTGCAATAGATATTTCTCTCTATAAAGGATTAACAGTGGATCAATTCCAGATGTCCCACAAGACTGTAATGAAAGGAAGAGTAATCTTTTCTGGAAGAGAGAATTAAATCAAGATTTAAGTCCTCAGTTTTCACCTGGCACCTGTTTCCTGTTAAAGTAGGAGGCAAGCCCACTCTGGTACAAGGAAATAATTTTACTGGTAGGAAGACTTTTGAGTAAGGCTAAAAAATAGTGTGAAAAGCTTTAGGTCTATTATTCAGCACTGCAAACACACACACACACCAAAAACTCCCATCCCAACATGCATGACGGAGCAGCGATAGGCTTCTTTCAAGGCTATGGCAACAGTGCAGGACACAGCCTCCCCAACTACCAACCACAGTTCCAGACATATCCAGACAAGACCTGTAGCAAAAATGTTGTATTTATGGTGCCATAAAACAAACCCTCACCACACTGCTGCCTCACGGTGGCACCTGAATAATGGAGCCAGGCCCGGTGATACCAATATGGCGAAGCAGCACCTTGGCAGCTGCTCTGGGGCAGTAGCAATCCATAGGCATCTATGGTACAGCAGCTGTGCTAATGACATGGAAACACCCAACCAACTCAGCAGGGATGTTCTCCTCCTCCTCCCAGTGGGGACAGTGGCCAGGCAAAGGTTTTCACTTGCAAAGCTCCATCACACCTAATTACCTCCCCTCCCCCCCTTTGTCTCTGTGATTTGTTTTTCCCTCTGGTGCAGATGTGCTGAAGCTTATGATCCCTTTCACCCAAATAGCGTCTCTTTCGCTCCTTCATCCATTTGCTCTTCCACTCGTGGCATGCCGAAAGACTGCCCCCTAATTCATCTTGCGCTGGGCCCACCGTTTCTCATTGCTATCTAGGCCTCTCCTAGTTTACAGGAGAACAGTTACTTGACCCAATCCATCAATGCGGCATTGAATGCCATCTTCTATGCATGAAACTCTTCCCTAACTGGCCCCTGAGCAGGGAGGGCAAGCCAGTATCCAGTGGGGAGGCACGGCATCTGTCCCACAGGCATAGCCCAACTCAGATGCAGCAGTGCCAGCAGCAGCGCGAAGGTGAGGCTGAGCATGGCTGAGGGGGCAGCAACAGAGAGCGTGGGTGCTGAAGGGTCTGCTGCTCATCCATCCTCAGAACTGCTAGCAGAGGACGGGGGGGCATGGTTTATCTCTCCTCTTCTGATAATGGATATTTCCTTTCACGGAAAAGGGGTGCCTTCATCACTTTGGCAGCTTGGAGCTTGAGTTCAGGAAGCTTCAAGGGTCTGTAGGGTGTGGGTGGTGGGGGAGGCTGGCTTGCAAAGAAGTTGGGGCTTTGCTTATCTGGAAGAGCGACAGATATGCAGCTACCTATGTGTGCATCAGCCTCTTCCTGGAAGGGAATAGTTAGGATCTAGATTTAGAAATGAGGAACCCTCAAAGGACAGTTTGTCCAGATACTTCTGAAAGAGGGTTGTTGCCCCTGGAAGACAAACATGTTAAACAGGTGACAGGGTGTTTCTGCCTGGCCTTGGTTCTGTTGGTGAAGAACCTGGGTGCTTCAAAGAGCGCCCTCAGCCTGGCAGGGTGCTCTGATGAACCTGGGCAGTTGCCTTATGAAAGACTGCCAGTTTTGTTATCTTTTCAGCGCCAGGTCAAGACTTTCCTCTTCTCCCAGGCATTTAACAGCATATGATGAGGATTTTTTTTGTGTTGTTGTTGTGCTTTGACCCAGAAGGATATTGTAATTTTAACTTGTTTTTATGCTTTAAAATTTTGTATATTGGTGTTATAATTGTTCAATGTTTTTAATTTTTGTAAACCACCCAGAGAGCTTCGGCTATGGGGTGGTATATAAATGGAATAAAATAAATAAATAAATAAATTGAGACTTCAGTAGGCAAAGAGAGTTTTAAAACCTATGTCCAGTGCCTGGAATTCTCTGAACCACCCCATAGTTAAAAGTAAAGGCTCTTGTCTATATTACAGATAAGAGTTCTCTGTGTTTAACAAGAAATAAATACAGATAAAGATGCATCGTTATATCAAGGTAGAAAAATATATTGTCCTACCAAGTTTATTCCCATGTCTAATCACACTACAAGAGAAAAAAAGTACATTTTGTTTGTCCTCATCCTTTCTTTCCCAAAGCATGGCCAGATTTTATTTCTCCTTTGATGCCTCCTCCAGAGGCATGGAATTCGAAGGCAGGTAGGCTCCAGGTGGCATCTGATCCGGTGTCAGTCTCAGCATGGGAAGGACGGGGGTTAGGAATTATATGCAGGGGCTTCCTTTGCTTTGAGGCACCGTGGGTTCTTTGCTCAGATTCTAATATGAAAAGTGCTGTTAAAAAAATTAGAATAATACTTAATCATTTGTGGCCCATAGTCAGAAAAACATTTGGTAATAAGTACAAGGAGGCTGACAGAGATCAAACATCAGGTTGAAGCTAAATTCCAGGCCTCAGTCTTGTGATTGTTCAGAGACTCCCAAATTATTTCAGCTCAGGAAAAATAATGCTATCTTTGCTGAAATGCTTGATAGAACAAGACAGCCATCAAGGCGGGCTGTGTGATTACGGCTGCGTCTGTGTGTCCTGCGAAGAGAAGGAGGCACAGGTTGTACTCTGTAGAACAGCTAAAGCGATTGCTGCTGCCCACAGCAACTATTTTTCATGAGCTGCTGTCTGCTTCACTGGCCTGTGTGGGGTGAGCCTGAAGGGCAACTTCAGGGTGTTCTCATCTTGAGTGGTTTTGCTAGCACTGTTTGACTTTTGAGAAAGGGTTCCACAAGACTAGCACAGGATGGGGTCTATTACCTGAGGAAGTCGGGTGCTCGCACGATCATGTGCTGGAAATCTTCCAGGGACAGCTTGCCATCATTGTCCAAGTCGGCCTCGTCAATCACCTTGTTACACACCAGGTACACTTCCTCTGGAGTCAGTTCTTTGCGGGTGAGTTTGTTGACGGTCTTCTCCAAATCCGATTTGCAGATGTAGTCATCGTTGTTAAAGTCTGCTGAAAGGAGCACTTGGAACTCTCAGGGTTGGCAGGGGGAGGAGCCTCGCCTCGCCAGCGCTCTGCTTCTCACCCTCTGGGTCCAGTACAAGCTCCCCTCAGAAGGTCTCCCTCCTGCCTGAATGGGCACCCAAAGTCATAGGTGGGGCCAGCCCAAGACAGCCGCCTGCCTGTGGCAAAGGCTATGATGCTCCCTGGCCCCCATTCCATGAACAGCAGTCAACTTAGGACTCAGCATCCTGCAATGCTCCCGAGGGGAACAGACAAGCGCGGGAGGTGCAGAGCAGCCCTGCAGTGCCTCTCCACCCATAGATTCTGCTGCCTGAGGCAGCTGCCTCGCTCTTGTTTAACGACAGTGCTGATCCCAGGGAAGCTAAGAGAGTGGGCGTGGGTGCTGGTGCTAGTGGTGCTGACGAGTGCTGGGAATGCCAGCATTGCTTTAGAGCACATACATGCACACAGGTTTCCTCTGCAAATATGTGGGTGCTTCCTACCCATGAACACCTGGCTTGCACGTGGCTCAGCAATGCACTCCGCCTTGCTGCAAACAAGCCCTTGGAGGCTCTAATAATGAAAGATTGTCCTGTACTATCAGTCTGAGAAGACGGTGGGAGCAGCAAGCACCCGCAGCCACTCTGGCCACAGCGAACGCCAGGGCTCTCAAGGGCTACTACTCACCATAGATTCTGAAGGCGTAATAAGCCTTCAGGTCACGAGGTGCCATTTCACTCATCACTGAGAACATATCCAAGAAATCGTCCAAGGTCATGTTGCCCCCACCATCCTCAGAGAAGACCTCGGCTATCCGTTGTCGAAAGGGGTTGTCCTGGGACAGGAGACAGAAGAGTGGAAAGTGAAGTGGAGCTGATTCTTTTCAGACCAATTCCTCAACATCCCTCTAGCTCCCCCTTTGGACCTATAGCCAGCACTTTCTTGGAGGCAACTAGACCCCTTCCCCTCAATGTTTTCCCCAGGAACCGAAACATGCATGTTTTTCTGGTGGTGTAGTGGCAGCGGCTGCAAAGGTCTTGCGTAGCATGCCTGTGGTGGCCTCCCTTTGGCATGGGGGGGCAGCAGTGGAACTGGGGACACCTGCTGTGGTCTCCTTTCTCTGATGCTCTCTGATACTCTTTGGAGTCAGAGGATTAAAAAAAAACTTTTAAAAATGCACAAGCGCAAGTATTGGTGGCAGCAGAAACAAGAAATATTGGTAGTACCCAAGTGTCATTTGGGTTTTCTCACAATGCCCCCAGTCCCAGCATCTGGGTCATAATGAACATGGTGGGCGAAAGACACCAACCCTTTTTGCTGTGCCACCAGCAGAGGCGTTACAAGGAGCTTAAAAGAGAACCTTGGTGCAGACAGAGACTGCCGGCCTTTGGAGTTGCGCTGCGGCCAGAGGTGTCACAGGAGAAGCTTAAGAAAAGGGCCCAAGGCCTCCCTGAATGGGAAACGTCCAGGGAGAGCAAGCGCCAAATGATACAGCAAGTGTCTCAGCTGAGCTGATGGAGCAGATGGGCTCTGTGGTCCCATCGTCTCTCCCTCTGCTGCAGTTAACTTATGTTTTAATTACTATTGGCACACAGAATATCCTTCTTGTTTGCTTGTTCAAATTTTGGACAACTCTAGTAACAAGCTTCTCAAATACAGTGTGTACATTTCCAGTCACTTCTCATGAACCCAGAAGTTTTAATGCTTCAGTTTATTGCCATGATCAGGCAGAAGCCTATAGGCATGTGCACAAGGTGTGCTGGGTGTGCCCAGGCACACCCTAATTTCCCAGGGCACCTCTGCTTTCCTGCCCCCCCCCCCCGCTTGAATTGGGGCTTTTAAAAGGACGGGAAAGCCTCCAGAAGGCTGCCATTAGCATCCCTGAGGGAACTACGCACTTTCCGGAGGCCCTGGAAAGCCCGCTTTCTCACCCCCACTGTTCCAATAGGGGCCTTTAAGGTGCACACCCTCATGAAACGAGCTGTGCACGCCTATGCAGAAGGCATAACCCTTTCAGAACATAATCCTCTATTCAGTGATGAGAAAGGGCACTGAATAGTCATGCGTGGAAGTAGCCAGGGGTTGATATCTGCTTCAGGGAAACAGAGCACCAAGATTAGGTCAAAATGAAAAACAAAAAAACAAATCAACTAGAAAATGACAACATAACATCCAAACTTTGATCTTTGAAGCCCTGTTCAAAGAATTGTGTTGTGTGTGTGTACAAGGGGAATTCCTTCTTCCACTTTCCTCAGTAGTTAAGAGAACTGCCTGGGTGGAATACTTTCCATCTTGGCTGGGTAAACACTTGCAAGGAATCATTCCCCCTCTTCCCATAGAAGTAACTAGGGCATTAATTCTAGTTGTGGCTATTAACAAGCATGGCCCAGTAGTATTCAGTATGCAGTGTCTTGGCATACAGCCAGCCAGAGAGGGCCAAGGGCCATCGAGTCCAATTCCCTGCAAGGCAGGACAGATACCCTCTTCCTGTCCCTACCACCTATAAATCAACCCATGCAACCCAAAACATTGCAGATTGGTGCCTGCAGAGCAACTATCTAGCCCCATGCCACTCAAGCGAGCACAGATGGGATGCCCTCCCTCCTTGCAGAAGGCATTCAGTTCCAATCCCTGATTTCAGTTAATAGGTTTCTCTTGGTTTCAGTGAACTGTGGCAACTCTGACCCTTCTGTGTTTGAGACTCTAGGGCCAGATGTAGGGCTGATTAGATGGTGAAAGCCTCAAGGTGGCTGTGTGGTGGTGCTGCATCGATTATATGACACATCTGCCACCTTGCAGCCATTGCTGGGCTTTCTTGCAAAGGTGCAACTTTAAAAAGTTGGAGACTTACCCTGACTTTTCCCCCCGGAGCTAAGTGAGTACAGTGCATCTGATGTCTATCTTTGCTCTGGGGTTGCAGCAAAGGTGTTCCAAGGCAGATGGTGACCACTGATTGGTCATTGTCTGCCCAGGGAGAGAGCTGGCCTGGTGGACCAATGGCTGCCAGAAACTCTGTGCCCTCTCTCTGAAGCGGGATTAACTGTTGCCACCCTGCTGCAGAGAAAGCATGGGGTTTTGCTTAAGGCAGCGGCAACCCAGCAACGTATAGACAGCCCCCTTGTGTCAAATCATTACGAATGCAGAATACAAAGCAGGAAATAACACGATGAAAGTGGTATATGGAACGTGGATTGTGCTCCAACAGTTGTCAGTGCCCTTCAATACCACTGTAAAGCATAAGTGTAGATCGAGCCTAGGTGACTGCAGACATTTGTTTGGATCCAAATTTAGTCATACTTAGAGCAGACCCATTGAAATGAAGAGCACATAAGATAGTACAACTAACTCTGTATCCAACCCATATCATTTCCTGGCCTTGGGCAATTAGCATGCAAGGCATTATTCACCAGGGGATCGGGAGGATACGGCCAGGGTTATCTCCCCAGCCTTGCTGGCCAGTACCTTCAGCTCGGGCATGCTGCCAATGAGTTCGTAGGGGAGCTTCACGTTGGGTTTGTTTGTGTAATCAAGTGGGACCAGCTGAGGGGCCAGGTCACGGTACCTGTCAAACAATCTGCAAGTAATGAAAGGAAAGGAAAGGTGTCTTTCTCACCTGTCTGATCCAGGACCAGGGCTTGGAGAGTTGGCTGGGAGGCCTGGGCTCCTCATTGGGCTGGCAACAGGCAGACATCACTGAGTAGCATGCAGGATGTGACATAATACGGCGATGTTTTTTGGATTTCTAATCTCAAGAAAGCTGAGATTCCCCCACCCCCCACCCCAGCACAGCCTCATCAGGGAAGGAAAAGTTGGATGCCTGGATGTGCAGAGGCTGTCCTTGGCTGCTCTCTTGTTCACCTACCTCCACCTGCCAGCCAAATGTAATTTTCTTGGGCAGCAACAAGGGCTCAGCACTCAACCATGCAGCTGCTGCCTAGAGGAAGCAAATGTGTGTGGGGGTGTGTGGGGTGTGTGAGCAGGCTGTCTCCCCACTCCCCAAAAGTTGAAGGTGAAGATGATGCTGAGGAAGTCAAGCCTTGCATCATCTCAAAGATGTTAGGCTGGCTCAGGATGCAGCAAGGGCAGAAGAGGGTTGGATGGCTGCATGAAGGTCTCCTGAAATGCCACCACTCTGTGTGTGTGTGTGTGTGTGTGTGTGTGTGTGTGTGTGTGAGAGAGAGAGAGAGAGAGAGAGAGAGAGAGGTGGGAGGTGGGAGCTTTGCTTTGGATTGGTTGTTGTTTTGGGCTTTCTTTGGGGTTTTCTTTTTTTTTTTGGCCAGTTCTGTGACTTATAAAAAAGTATCCCTCCATGTATCATCTCACCCATTCACAACAGTGTTCTCTGGAATCCTACAAAGAATTATTTGGGAATAAGTCCCAAATTCCTTCAGAATAAGTAAATATGAGTAAATATTCTTAAGATCAGGCTGCCCCAAGTCTCTTCCTGCTCTGCCAGCTTTAAAGGGTATTTGTTTAATCATTTCTGTTTCCCCTTTAAAGTTATTGGGTTGGGTAGACCCACTGAAATCACTGGGACAAGTTAGTGATTAACTTAAGCCCCATTCATTTCAATAGCTCTACTCCAAGCATGATCTGGATCCATCCCTTTGTTTAAATTTGCTGCTTGTTTCTACTTTATTATGTTCAAGGCCTTTTATTGAATTGTTTTATTATTCTTAGGTTGGACCTAGATTTAGTCATTCTTCGAGTACACCCACTGAAATTAACAGGATGTCCAAGTCCCATTGATTTGAATGGATCCAAGGCCTTATTTCGCAGCCAGCCACTTTAAGGCACAGGTGAAAAGGTTGCCTGTACATCCTAAATTAGCTAATGAAGAAATAAAGGCAGCAGCTTGGGGGATTTTTCACTGCAAACTTTGGAAAAGCGGGGACATTAAAAGGAGGGTGGGTGGGTGGGTGGGTGAGTGTCTTCTTTTCTGCCTTTGCTTACTCCTCTTGTTGCTGCAGTGGGCTTGCAGAGTCTGCTGTCCAAAGCTGTCATCATGGGAAGTGGGAGAGAACAATGAGGCAGACGGGTTCTCTATCAATAATAGATGCCTTATTCATGATACAATTATGGCCTTGGCTTCCATTCCACACATGAAAACATATCCAGACTTAAGTTCCATGAACTACAGCCTTTCACTCCATTTGTTTTCCTTGCTACACAGCACACAACACATTACAGAGGAGGGGCACATTTTTCCAGGTCAGAACCCTCCTCTATCTCATCCTCTCCCAAGATCTCAGCCCACAAGCCTTGTGTCATGGCTCTCTCTGGGTGGGTGTCTATTGATTCATTTATGCATTAATTTATATCCCACCACTCTTTCAAGGAGCTCAGAGAAGTGTACAGTGTCCTCCCCCCACCCACCGCAGCAATCATTCCATTCTCGCAATAACCCTATGTGGTAAGCTAGGCCTTTTCAGTGGTGGCTCTCTGATTGTAATGGTCTTTCCAGTGAGGTGCACCAGGTGCCAACATTCTCATCTTTTCAGCACCGGGTTAAAACTTTCCTCTATTCATTTGAGAGCATATGATGATTTTTTAAAATACATGATGTTTTATTTGTTTATGGGGTCCTGGCATTTTAATGGAAATTGTTTTTAGCTGTCTTGTATGGGGTTGTTTTTGTATGTTTTAATCCTGTTGTATATCATGGTGAGCTTTCCTTTCCTTTCTTTTCCTTTAAAGAGGGAAGGTAATGAAGGAATCCAACAAATAACAATAACCTTCTAGAACCTGTTGGAAATGTGAAGAGAAAGAAGGAACCTTTTATCATGTATAGTGGACTTGTAAAAGAGAAGAACTGATGCAAGGCGCCTTGCATCAGGACTTGTAAAAGACTAAAATCTTTTTGGATACAAAGTCATTCCCTGATGCAGAAGATATTAAGGGTTAGGGCTGTGCACAGACCCCCCAATCCGATCTGGATCCCAATCTGGGAGGTCCAGATTGGGCCCAATTTGACCCGTAATGGATCAGGCCCAATCCGAACCGCCTCAGATCTGGATCCAGATCAGATCTGGATCTGTGCAGAGCCCTCCCTCCCACCGCCCCTCCCTCCAATCGCCCCTCCCCGGCCTTGTGAGTCCCTGGGTGCCGACTCTTGCGGGCACCCAGGTACCTGCAAGGCTGGGGAGGAGTCCCCCCTTCCCTCGATCACTGCTGCCTTGTCCTGGCAAGGCATTAGTACTGGGAACTAGTCCGCAATCCTGCAAGATCGCGGCCTAGTTCCCAGTACCGATGCCTTGCCAGGCCGAGGAAGCGGCGGAGATCGAGGTAAGTGGGGCGGGGGAGAGTTAGGGCCCCGCAAATCCCCCTCCCCGGCCACAAGGCCAGGAAGGAGTCCCCCCTCCCCACTTACCTCCATCGGCACCATTGCCACTGTGCCCGGATTCAGAGCCGGATCCCGGGACCAGTTCGGGCTGATCCGTGCCTCCCCCAACTTGGTTCGGAACTGGGATCCGGAGGCCCAGATCAATCCAATCTGCTCTGGATTCGGGATCTGGCTCCAGATCCGGGCACAGCCCTATTAAAGACTAATGTACAATTGAAACCAGAATACTTCCTTTTGGGTATAATGGATGATGAGACGAGAAATAACGGCGGAACTTTAGCTTTATATACGGCGGTGGCGAGATTGTTATATGCACAGAATTGGAAAAACACAATGATACCTACAATGGACAAATGGATTTTGAAACTATTGGAGATGGCGGAGATGGCAAAACTCACATCAATAATTAGAGAGATTAGATTATTAATTAGAGTCAACAGCCAGATTCAAAACGGAATGGAAACCCCTTATAGATTATGTGAGGGGGCAAGAGAATAATGATCTGTTCATCTGTGGATTCAATGAATAAGAAAAGATTAAGAGTAAAGAGAGAAGAAAACTTGGAATGTGTATAGCTTAGTTATTCAATCTATTGGTAAGAAATGTTGATTATATTCCTTTGCTGGGGAGAAGAGCAGAACCCACTGTAACTTTGTTGATTACCCTCTGTTAGTGTGTGGTTTTTGATTTTAGGTATTGCGTGTGTTATAATTGTTTTTATGTGTGGGGAAAAAAGAATAAAAATCTTGAAACTCAACAAATAACAATAACAACAGGTTTAGACGAGGTGACTTTATAGTTGAGTAGGGATTTGAACCCAGGTCTCATAAGATCTTAAGCCAAACTTCTAACCACTCTACCACATTATTTCTTAATTTCTGCAGAGCCCTGAATTCCTCAGTTGGGGGATAGGATGGGGCAGGGGAGACATAAAAGGCCCAAGAATAAAATGGTTGATTCTTTTTTTCCCCTTGGAAAACCTGAAATTCAGAATATAAATGATTTGCTAAGATGGAAAATATGAATTAGAAGGCGGAAGGTCTGAGTTCCTCATCAAGTCCTACACATCAGCCTGCCGTGGGGCTCACCATCTCCTCTGTGGGAGGAGTCTACTAATGCTACCGTTCCAAAAACAGTGTGCAGCAATTCCATGTCTTACTCCTTTATGGCTTTTTATTATTATTTTGTAGAAAGAAAAGAGAGGGAAGAACTTACATGGGAGGGTTGCAAATGGAAATCCACATCTGGACCACTCTTAAAATTCTGTGAATAAGGCAGGAACATTGCATGACAGAAACCTCACCTGGAAGCGCACTTTAAAAATCCTTTAGCATTCACTGATTTAGTCTGCCTTACTGCAGTATTCTTAAACGTACGCTGCCACTGTAATAATAATAAATCTCCCTCAGCGGATGGGGAGTGAAAAAGGAGTTTCCAGAACACCAAGTTAAAGAGCAGCTATGGCTAAAAATGTTCGATCAAATATGTCTTAGGCATCTATAGAAACCCAGAGCACCATGTCCCATTTCCCTCGGCATGGAAAAAGGTAGAAGCGTCTTCCATCTCTAATCCTTTAAAAATGGACATTCCTGATATAAGCATTTGTATCTGACAGGTTCATAGTTTTCTCACCTCAGAATTTCTTTCCTTGTGAAAAATGTTGCATCCTGAAAGGCAGAAGAAATATGAAATCAAGCACTGGAGAGGGTGTAAACGTAGAAAACCTACACATTGACAGAATTTGTAATCCCGAAATGGGAACTATTGATTTCTCTCCCCCCCCCTCCCCCAGGGCTTTAGATGCCCCCCCCCCCCCGCTCCTGAGGCAATCTATTCCACTGCTGGACTAACCAGAAAGGGACACAATAAACACCTTGAAACTCCAAAAAGGCAGCAGGTCGTTGTTGTGACTCCAGCCGCCACGGCCCCTCTGCCTTTGGTCACTGCACTGCCCACGTCTCCCTCAGAGCTGTTTTTGCACACCTGGCATTTGCATCCTTTCCCCATTTCATGCCCACGCAGGCTCCTTTGCACATTCGAGCTAAGAAGTGGCAGCAGCTCTCTTCCACAGTCTGCCCTGCATTAGCAAGGTTCAGATGTGGCACAAATAGGACAGGTGACGAAATCTCTTTTCTTACCTGATATGCATCCAGCTGTTCCGGAGTGAAGATGGTCTGCTTGTTACCCATTCCTGAACTCCAGGACTTGTCCCATGGCTCCTGCCCCCTCAGCTGCCTTTCTAGAGAGGCTGAATATTGCGCTTATGAAAAGCTGCAACAATGGGACTCTCTGAGGCTGGAGGGGATCAGGTGTCACTTGCTCTGCTCCAGGGATCCCGACTGGATCATAATAGGGGCATTTCATCAAATCTTTAGTCCAGTGAAGGCGGTATGAGGTGCGTGTCCCACATCACTCACCTACCTCTGGCGTGCTCCAGGTAGCTTCAAATTACGCCCTGGAGGCCAACGCCACAGTCTCGCTTGCTGGGCCACCAAAGGGGTGGGGGTGGGCTGGCACTGTAGCTGGAGGAGCTGGAGTACTGCTCAGCCATGCTACTTGCCTGCATCCCACTGCCAGGAGGGATCTCTGCTCCCTGTTCAACACCCCCCCCCCAAGAGGACTAAAACAGAAGCCGTTCTGAAGAGCCCCCCCCATTGCTCTTCCTAATGGAAGAATGCACAACCCACAAGTTCCTTCCTTCTGTCTCACAACAAGCAGGGTCCTTTTCTGCAGTCACACAATTTCTGCCCTGAAATGGGAAGATGATTTCTCTCTTCTCATGCCTTTCGCCTTGTTGATTTTAAAGTCTCTAAAAAAAAAAAAGCAAATAAAGTCACTTTGGAATAAAAGTCCAGAAAAGGGCAACTAAAATGATCAAGGGGCTGGAGCGTCTCCCCTATAAGGGAAGGTTACAACAGCTGGGATTGTTCAGCTTGGAAAGTGGGGCTTCGAACCCAGGTCTCCAGAGACCCAGTCCAACACTCTAATCACTATACCATCATATCATAGAATCCTAGAATAGTAGAGTTGGAAGGGGCCTAAAAGGCCATCGAGTCCAACCCCCGCTCAATGCAGGAATACCACACTGGCCTCCTCTCTAGAATGCTATTTCATGACTTTCTCTACCCTTTATTGTTAGAAAGACCTTCAGGCTGCAAAAGTACAAAACAATCTGGATGGTAAAAGTAAATTTCTTTATCGAAATGCAATCTTGCAAGATTGGGTGCTGAGTTACAAAAGCAGAGCAGGCACACTGAACATCAAAATCACAAGTCCTTTTATTCCCTGACCATGGCCAGAAGATCCCTCCCCTGTCTCTTATTGGTCAGAAGATCTAAGGTTTACAGCCTATCATGACCGCCTAATTTAACTACTAAAATCCCCGCCCATATGATAACATAAAATAAACATAATACATAAACCAAACCTTAACATCCCCCCGTGCTCCCCTACCCTTGAGAGCTTCATGCTCTAATATATTATACATTTTTCCAAAATTGCAACGATTCTTTTGAAGGTGTACAACCTCTCCCCTTTACTAAACCATATTCTATAAATGATCCCCAAATACTTTCAAAATCATTCTTTTTGGATATTCCCAGCCTAACTTTAATTTTACATGTTAGTCTGTCATTAATTGCAATATCCCACACCCCTTTATACCATTCTTCTATACTATAATTCCCTTGTATTTTTCAATTCTTAGCTATCATTAATCTAGCCAGTGTCAGGAGGTTGTTTATCAATTCTCTTGTATTTTTATTCCTATATTCTTTATCAAACATCGACAATAAAGCTAAATTTGGACTTGCTTCCACTTTATTACCCAGTATTTCACTTATTTCCTTAAAAACTCTTTTCCAAAATTTTTGTACATACTCACATGTCCACCACATATGGAAATATGTCCCCACTTCCTGACAACCCCTCCAGCATAGCTTTGAAACTTTCTTATCTATCTGATGTAATCTTACGGGAGTGAGATACCATCTCCATATTATTTTATAATGATTTTCTTTTATCCTTATTGACAACAGCTTTAAAGTTCTTAGTTCCCATATCTTCCCCCCAGTTATCCTCAGTAATTTGTTTTTTTAAATCTTCTTCCCAGAATGTTTTCAAAATTTCTTGTTGCTCTCCCTCCTCTAACAATATATTATATATTTCACTTATAATACCTTTTTTACTTTTATTTTCCCCCTCCTTCTCTCTTGACTCAATTAATTTTTCAAATCTTGTTTCCTTTCTACAGTCCTTATTTTTCTTTTTCCATTTCTGTGTCCACTGTTCCAATTGTATACACTTAAACCATAATTTTTTTTGTCCTCTTAAAACTTCTTCAATTTGCTTTTTATTAACCAATCTCCTCAGCCAATCTTTCACTTTAATTATTCCCCCCCCAATAACCCTTCCAATTCTCTTCTCAGATTACCTGGGAAGTTCTCCAATAACACAACTGGGGTTAAAGGAAAAATTCCTGGTATTAATTTCTTTTTATACTTTCCCCAAATTTCTATGATATTTTTTAGGATGGGATTTTTGATGTCCTTCAATTAATTCTTTTGTATTTTAAAAATATATATTTTGTAACTCTAACTCTATTTCTCCTGTCCACGTCTCTAGCCATTCTAAATCCTCTTTTACTACTTTACTATTTATAACATATCTTAATTGATTAGCTATATAATACATCTTTATTTTCGGGAGTCCCAACCCTCCTTTCCTTTGAGTCTTATACCATTTCGTTTTATTAATTCTTGCTTTTCTATCTCCGTTACAGTAGTTATTTATCATGCTTTGCCAACTTCTTAGTTCTACTTCTGTTATTTTAATTGGTAACATTCTAAACAAAAAATTAATATTTGGTAATATTTTCATTTTAATAACCGCTATTCTACCAAACCATGAATGCTTTAATTTCCTATAAGCCTCTAACTTCTTCATTATCTGTTTTTTTAAACTACTAAAATTTATTTCCTCTGTCTTTTCTAGATCTTTCATAATATAAACTCCTAAATAGCGCACTATATTTTTAGTTTTAAGATCAAGTCTTGAACTACACTCCTCCCTTTCTTCTTTGTCATAATTAAATAACATCATTTCTGATTTCCCCCAATTTACCTGTAGTCCTGTAATTCTCCAAATTCTCTCAAATGTTGCTTTATTTCTTCTATGCTTTCCCTCGGATTTTCTAATGTCAGTAAGGTATCATCCGCAAACATATTAATTTTTATTTTATCTTCCCCTCCTATCCCCTTCAGTCTCTCATCATCCCTAATAACATTTGCCAGTATTTCTATAACAATTGCAAATAATATTGGGAGAGAGGACACCCTTGTCTTGTTCCCCGGGCTAAGGCAATTTGTTGTGTTAATCCATCATTTACTATTACCACCACCTTGTTGTTTGCATAAAGCTGATTAATCACTCCTACAAACCTTTCTCCAAAACCACATATCTTTATAATAATTTTTAACGCCGGCCATTCCACACAATCAAAGGCTTAAAAAATATCTAAAGCTATCAACCCTGCTTTTAAGTCTCTTCTTTTAATAACATTTATTATGTTCAATACTCTCCCTATTAAATTAGGCATTTGCCTCTCTGGAATAAATACACATTGATCTTTTTTTATATACTTATTTATAAAGGTATTCATTCTTGTTGCCATGATTGCTGTAAATATTTTAGAATCTTGATTAATTAAAGAAATAGGTCTTTATGATGCTGGGTCCGTTAAATCCTTATCTGGTTTTGGGATTAATATTATCAAAGAATGTTCCCATGATGGCAGCGTCTTCTCTCCCTTTATTATATTATTATACAGTTTTTTTCATTTTTGGTACTAAAAGCTCTTTAAATATCTTATAATATTCCGGCCCCAGCCCATCTACTCCTGGAGATTTCCCTCCTTTTACTTTATCAATAGTTCCCTTTATTTCTTTTTCAGTCGCTAATGCTTCCATATAATCCCTATCCTTACCTTGTAATCTTATCTTCCAATTCTTCTCTACATATTCCAGTATCCTTGCCTGTGGGCCTGCTTCTGATGTATACAATTTCTGGTAAAAATCTTCAAATATTTTTAATTTATCCTTCATTAAATTGCAACTTTTCCCAGTTTTATCTTTGATTATCCCTATTATATTTTTTTCCTTCTTTGATTGCGTGGACCTTGCCAGCATTTTAGAATTCTTATTGCTATATTCAAAAACATTTCTATATTAATTCTTTTTGGACTCTCTCTCTATCCTTTTCCTCAAGTTCTTTCTTTTTTGCTTGGAGTTGAGCATATATATGCATATCCTTGTTTGTTCTAAATTGTTCCTCTAATTCCTCAATCTCCTCTTCGATCTTTTTACTATGTGCTTCTTGTTGTCTTTTTAATTTACACGATTCTCTAATACATATCCCTCTTACTACTGCTTTCATTGTGTCCCATACTATCCCCTGCGAATTTACCCATGTTTCATTTATTTCCTATATAGTCTGTATTTCCCTTTTAATTTTTTCTACAATATTTTTATAATTTAGAATTTTAGTATCCAATATCCACCTTTTTGCTTCCCTGTAATCTTTCTTTATTTTAATATCCATACTCATTAATGCGTGGTCTGAGACCTTAATTACTCCTATTTCACAGTCCATAATCTTAGAAATCATGTTCTTTGAGACAAATATATAATCAGTCCTGGAAAAACTCTTATGTTTTGGTGAATAGAAGGTATATTTTTTCCTCCCCTTTTACTATTCTCCATACATCCTTCAATTCTTTTTCTTCCATTACCTTAGCTAAACCCCTTTTCCCAATACCTTTTATAGTGTCTTTGTCTTTCATTTTATCCATCACCATATTAAAGTCTCCGGCCATTACAATATTTGCTTTCTCTACATCCCCCATATTTTTAAACACTTTATCATAAAATTCTATTTGCTTTTCATTTGGAGCATAAACATTAACCAATACATATTTTTCATCCCCCATGAAACAGTGTAAAATAATAAATCTTCCCAAAACATCCCTTTCCACTTTAACCACATTAAGTGCACATTTTTTAGAAATTATTATCGCAACTTCTCTTGCTTTAGAAGTCCCAAATGCTTTCTCATATAGTCCCACATTCCTCATTTTAAGCTCATTTATGCCATCTTTCATTTGGTGTGTTTCTTGTAAAAATATTATATCAGCTTTCCTTTTATTCAGCATCCCTTCAATCCTCTTTCTTTTAACAACACCACCCAGCCCGTTAACGTTTAACGTTGTCAATCTTACTTTATTTTCCATCTCTCCAATCTTAATTTTCCTTGTAGGTCTCCCAGTGTAACACAATTACTCCCTTCTTCCCTCCCCCCTCCCCCCACATATAACCCCCATTTCCCCCCCTCAACCCCAGGCTTCCCCAGGCAGTGGCTCCTTTTCTCCTCTTCCTAGGACCCTTCGGGGGGGGGGCGGCGAACATTCCGCATGGAGCCAAAGCAAAGGAACCCTCCCTCCCTTTACTCTTCATACTTCCCCCCTTTGATCTAAATCTCAATCACAAACTGCTTTCTCCTGCTGCCCCTTCTTCTTCTCTTTCTTGTTCTTGCGTCCCATTGGTATCTTTCTCCATCAGGCTCAGGTTCCGCAGAAGATCCATGCCTTGCTCACACAATGTTATTCTGTGTTGTTTCCCCTGGTACATGAATCTCAGAAATACTGGGTATCCCCAGCTATAAACAATTGAGTTCTTCCACAGGATAGTTGTACACAGCTTTACACTTTTCCTCCATTGAATTGTTTGAGTACATAAATCATTGTAGACCTGTATCTGCGAAGATTGGAACATCAATTATCCGGCACATCTAATGGCTTGCATCAATTTTTCTTTTTTGTAAAAGCTGGCAAATCTTACAATTATGTCCCTTGGGACCATTCCACTTCTTTTAGGTCCAACTCTGTGGATCCTTTCAATATCTGCATCGTCCCATGCCATTTGAGGATCCATCTCTTTGATCCAATCCATAATCTTGTCTTTCAGAATCTTTGAATTTCCCCCGAGCTGCTCCTGGAAGGATCTGATGCGAATATTCATTCTTCTGTCTCTATCTTCCATAGAAATTAGTCATAGATCCATGCCTTGTAGAGTTTCCTCTTGTTTTTTTTATATTCTCATTATTCTGATCAGTTTGCTGCTCCAAGGATACAAGTTTATTAATCATTTGTAGATCGTTTTGTAGCTCACGTTGAGACTTCTGGATCTGATTTTTCACCTCCAACTTCATTTCCTCCTTCTGCCTGTTCAGCATGCTTTGGATGCTTGCTAAGAAGTCTGCAGAAGGAATTTGCTCTGCTTGAGGTTTCAGTGTTTTGGGTACAGCTCTTGGCTTAGCTCAATTTTTGTGATTCCCACTTCCGGTTTGCGACAGGCCCACTTTGCCATTCGTCATGATTGTTTTTTCTATTTTTTCTGATTTTTCTGAATCCTTCCTAGTCAGATGGGCCCAGCTCTTATCAGATAGGTGAGTTTTGGATCTTGTCCACCTCGGTGGTGAAATTTTCCTGCTCCTATCTCATTCTCTGCTCATCTGGCATCCAGCCAATGATTTCGGAGCTCAGTCTTTCTGCCACCCCTGTTAATAATATCCAATGTTCTCAGTAAATGTCCAATTATTCTTTGCTTTAGTTTAAAGTTGTAAGCAACCAAAATAGCTACACTTCTACCATGTCTTTTGGTTCCATTTCCAATCCTTGGCAACCCTCCCAGGCTCATTAGGCGTTTTAGCTCCGCATTCCTATCTCCCTTATTCTGTGAAGTTTCAGATAACAAAATCAGCTTTCCACTTACAATTTGAGCTTATTACAGATGGGTTATTTTTCTTTTCAAATCTTCTTTACTGGGAGGAATGACGTTCCCGACTTGTCTATTCCATACCGGATATCCCGCCCCCTCTCTTCAAGCATCTTCAGCTACGCTTAACCACCAAAAGGTTCCAGTTTCCATTTTAAAAGGTCATGTCTGCATGCATATCAAGTTTTTTCCTTTGAAGCCTAACCACAACAGATATGATCTTACCACAAACACTATTTTCTACTAATTCTTAAATGTCAAGTGAAGCAAACATGTCAAATGAAGCAAACAGACTTACATAGGTTCTCACCTACACTTTTCCTGTTATTACATACATATTCCATTGCAAGTATTGCTAAAAGCAGCCTAATAATAATAATAACAATAATAACAATTTATTTCTTACCCGCCTCTCCATACTTCATTTATTTTATGAAGTAATTATTATGATTAGAACTAAAAAAGTAACATTTTTCTATTTCCCACATTTAATATTATCATTATTAGGATTATTATATTAATCAACCCCTTTCAATAGCAAGCATAAACTCCTCCTCCTGCAGCTCTTCTTTGGGGAAGGCTTAAGAGAGCGACTCCCACCCCCCAAGTTCCTTCCTCCAAGTCCCAATGCCCACCCACACCCGTGCACCCTCGGCTTGTTGTGCATGTCCTCTGGGGTCTCCTCCTGTCCCAGAACGAATGCGGTCAGCGCGGAAGGGGCAGGGGCGGTGCCAGGGGGAAGGGGGGCAAGCTCCCCCCCAAAAACAGAGTTTGCCACCACAGTTGCCACCGCAAACCCCTTGGCTAAAAAGGCAACCGCAGTGGGGGCGGGGATTTGATCTAGGGCCATTTCCAGCAGGGCTGCGGCTGGGCAACTGCTTGGGTGGAGACTTGTCTGGAGGCCTTGTTGTCATGGTGATTAATTGTTTTAGAAAGAGGTGGGGGCAGGGTGGGAAGATGAGGAAAGAGTTACAGTGTATGCGCATGACTCAGAGGGGAGAGAGTGAGCACACATGCCAGGCAGGCTGGCTTCCCATGAACAGCCTTCTCAGATGCTATTCTAATGCCTTCCTTCCTTGCTCCTTTCGGAAGAAAGGGGGAAAAGGGGAAAGGGAAGGGGAAAAAGAGGAAGGGGAAAGAGGGGAAGGGGAAAAAGGGGGAAAGGGGAAGGAGAAAAAGGGGAAAGGGGAAGGGGGAAAAAGATGAAGGGAAAGAGGAAAAGGGGGGAAGGGGAAATGAGGAAAGGGGAAAAGGGGAAAAGGGGAGAGGAAAAAGGGAAGGGGAAAAAGGGGAAGGGGAAAAGGGGGAAAGGGGAAGGGGAAAACGGGAAAAGGGGAAGGGGAAAAAGGGGATGGGGAAGGGGAAAAGGGAGGAAGGGGAAATGAGGAAGGGGAAAAGGGGAAAGGAAAAAGGGGAAGGGGAAAAAGGGGAAGGGGAAAAAGGGGAAGGGGAAAAGGGAAAGGGGAAGTAGAAAAGGGGGTTAGGGTTAGGGTTAGGGTTAGGATTAGGAATGAGATTTTTTTTTAGGAATGAGATTTTTTATTAAATTAAAACATACTACCAAATTTTTAACAAGATAACAATCAGAATAAATTACAAGTTTACAAATTTACAGAATTCAAATCTACATTTGTATACAAAATACAAAATGCAAATAGAAATACAATTACAAAAAATACAAAAAATACAAATAATACAAAATACAAAATACAAAAATTCAAAAAATAGAAAATATAAATAGAAAATACAAATACAAATACAAAATACAAATATTAATACAAAATATTAATACAAAATACAAAATAATACAACATAATACGGAATAATAATAATACAAAGGCATAAAATTACAAACTCCTGATTTTTCTTTTCCAAAATATAATCACTGTACCCCCAAAACTCTTGTCCAGCTCATGTAATTGGTGGTGTTGAATCTTCTAACCATTTCCACCATTTGTTCCACCTAGCTTGAGTCTGTATCTTTTTTTCATACCTAGCAACCTGTTTTAACCTATTATAAACAAAATATACCGCCGAATCAAGATTAGACTCCTTTTTTGTATTCAATTCTGTGCTACGTTGGACACCAATGATTAACAAAATGAACAAGTTAATAATCCTCACGGTTGTCCATGGGACATCCCAGTATTGATTTTCTTTTTGTTTATAAGAGTTTTTTCTCTCCCTTTCACTGCCCCATGTTCGAGTTTTTACTTTAATGGGTCCCTGAAATCCCGTTTCTGGTTCTGTACCTGATAGGATAGTTTCCCATGATTGTTGCTCTAAAAAGGGCCAGTTTAAATGTTTTGAAATTCTTTCCCATACCATTTTATCTGGAACACAATCTTTGACAAAATGTTGAAAAGTTTCTATTTCTTTACTACCTTGTAAACCTGAAAATGTGCTATTTACACAACGTTGTCGTCTACAAATCTGTTCAGTCTTCACCAACCAGGGATTCACCACTCCTATATCATACACTTGGTGATACATACACCACCTTAAATCCCATAAACTATAAGGAATGTGTTTATCTATGAAAATGCTTTGGTCAAAATTACTGGGTTTCAAATAAGATGATTTCTTTTAAAATCCTCCTCTCCCTAAAAGGTCTAAAATAATTGTCTTCCATAATTGTGCCATAATTTTTTTGTTTAACTTCTTTAATGTTCACACTATGTTCTTTAAAAAAACGGGAAGACACTTTCCACCGGTGCAATAATAAAACCGCTTCCTTCAAATAGTTAACCAGAGGGAATTTTAAGGCAGATGTTAACTGGTATTCCGTTCTTTCCTCATCCCACCATTTTTTACCCCATCGGGTGGCTCTCCATAAATTTCCGTCAACTCCCCTAAGCGATAACTCCTTTGGAACTTTGTTGGAATCAGCGCTTTCCTTTTGACAGAAGTTATTACTCAGAAAATGAGCTAAAAACAGGGGTCCTATAGCCGGGAGTCCCAACCCACCTTCTACAAATTTGAGGTGGGCTACCGTCCTAGATAAGGGGAATCGTTTAGTTCTCCACAGAAAAATGAACAATTGCGAGTTCATTCTGTCTATTAACGTTTTGGGAGGCGGGTATACCACTGCTTTATGATTAGCTATCGGTACACAATACGTATTAAAAAACTTCACTTTCTTATACAAATTTAACTTCCATCCTTTCCATCTATCTAATCTTTCCTGTACTCTTTTTTCCCATCTGATCCAATTTTCTCGCCATCTCTCCTCTGAGAGTGAAAAAATAACGCCCAAAATTTTATGCTGGTTAACTTCTCCCTTTGCTCCCTATTTCTCCTCAACTCACTTTCTGCCGAGTGATTTTTAATCCCCTTTCCTTGAGTTACCGTAACCAACTCGTGCAATGTCTGAACTTCGATGTTCTGCTCTCCATGTTTCAAATAATAAATATTACTTTTATTTTGATTGACCACTGCCCCCGAAACCTTACCATACTCCTCTAGATGACTTGTTATTCTTGCTGTGTCTTCAGAATGTAATAAAAAGACATAAACATCATCCGCATGAGCGACGGCCTTCACCGCCGGACCAGTTACGTTTTCACTTAAGCTACCAAATGGCAAAAAACCCTTAACGGCTCGGTCTTGCTGAATCAAAGCTAACAAAGGGTCGATCGCCAGGATATATAAAAGAGGACTAAGAGGGCATCCCTGTCGGAGGCCTGATTGTAATCTTACCTTCGCTCCTCGCCAACCATTTATCTGGGGGTTAACCGAAGCCTGTTTATAAAAGACCTGTAGGCGTTTCACAAAGTCTACCGGAACGCCCTTTAACCTCAAGGTTTCCCACAAATACATCTGATCTACCCGATCAAAAGCTTTAGATTGGTCCAATTGTAGTGTCCCCTCCTCACTACCCACGACTCTTTCCTTGTGGAAAAATTCCCTAATCAAAAGCAGCAAGTCCGACATCCGGCGTCCCGGGACAGCGCTCGTCTGAGTTCCCACAACCAATTTTGAAATTACTTTGGACGGTCTGTTGTTCAAGACCTTTGCTAAAATCCTATAATTGATAATGGTCAATGTGATCGGCCGCCAATTCTCCGGGAGCGTTAAATCTCCTCCTTTCGGAATAAAAATTAAAGAACCCTCATAAAAACCGTCTCCCAATCATTGAGTTCGTAAAGCCAAATTATAGACCATCGCTAAGGAGGTTCCCAGTTTCTCTTTAAAATTTTTATAAAAGGAATACGTTAGACCATCTGGGCCCGGAGCCGCTTTTAATTTACCCTGTGCGATGACTCCCTGAACTTCCTCCGACTGAATCGGAGCTAACAACATCTCCCTCTCCTCCGCTGAAATTTCTCCATAGTTATTTTTATCTACTTTTTAAAGAAAGTTTAACATATCTTCCTTCACTAATGCCTTTCCTTTGTAGATATTATCATAATATTCTTCCATTATTTTAAGCATTTCCCGAGGTTCGGTCTCCACCCGATCGTCCCTCTTCCTTCTGAGTCCTTTCATACTCTCTCTCGGTTTTGCCAATCTGTCACTTTCCCACTCTCCTTTTTCTATCAGGGGTCCTCTTGCCCGATTCATTTGTTTTTCCAACCTCAGTTGTCTTTGTTTTTGGTGGTATCCTTGGATAACCTCCCCCACTTTTGCCAATTGCCGAGGATTCCATAATAAACCTCTATTTATTTTAAAATGTATTTTTAAGAATTGGTACAACGCCTCTTGATAATTCTTCAGGTCTACCTTGTAGTATTTCCTCGTGAGGTTCATACAGGTACATTTAATGGATCTCTTTAACTCCTCCCACCACGAATTGAGATCCATATCTTGGTGTCCTCTCAGAATCTCTAACATCTCTATATTCTTTTCCATTTCATCCTTATATTCTCTACTCTGTAGTGCCGCTGGTGGAAATCTCCAATGTGGTTTACCTTGAACTATTACTCCTTTTGAGCAACATTCCATCAAGAGTATGCCATGATCAGACCACGGCGTCACAACAACTTTAACTGAACTGACTTGCATTTCTTTGATCCCCCAGATTCTATCTATCCTGCTAGCAAACTTGGGATGATAAAAGGTATAAATCACTCCTTCTAATTTGGGGAAATTATTCATATAGGTCTTCCGACTCCACACCGGAAAAAAATCTAAAACATTTTTAATTTTCAGGGCTTTATCCTCTAATTGTAAATCTTTTTGTAAAAGTCTTTGCAGCTCCCTTTCTTCCGGTGTCAACGGGTGCTCCTTCTGTTTCCCTTCCCGGAATTCCCCGGTTACCAAATTACAATGATCGCTCAACTGGGTTCTATTATTAAAATCCCCTACGATCAACAACGTTCTATTCGTAGCGACATAATCCCTTAAAGTTTGCCATATTTTCTTCCGAGAAGAAACTAAAACCGGTGCGTATAGGCCACAAAGTCTGAAGTGTTTAGTTTCCACTTCACCATCATCTCTCCTGTCTTTTAAATTAAAATCGACTATTATCAAAAATCCCGGTTCCGCTTCAATTGTTCTTTTGATTTCTAAATCGGGTCTCCATCTCATCACTACTCCTACTCCATCCTTCCCTTTCTCGTTATAGGACCATAAAGACGGGCCCCAAGTCCAAAATTGTTGCACGAGGCTCCTTTCTTTCTCGGAATCAAAATTTAGTTCTTGAAGAACTGTAATGTCAATTCCTAAATGTGCCAAATTGGATAATATTTCTTCCCTTCTTTCCTTTTGTTTTAAACCTCTACAGTTCCACATGGCTATTTTAAGATTTGGCATGGTTTGTATATTAAATTATGTAAAATTATATAAATTTCTATAGAAATAAATTGCAATAATAATAAAACTATTAATATATATGAATATTCCTATTAATAATTTAAATAACTTATCTAGAATTTAGGACAACCGAAGGGTGAGCTGTTTCAATCTGGTTCAAAACTGTTTATATCTAATTCTTCCCCCCCTTTTTCCTCCTTTTTTAATTAAATGTGCAACGTAAACTGAAAAGGCATTCCTCTTAGGTCCAGATTCCTATTCTTTCTCAGTTCTATGAGATTACTCCTATCACTTCTTCAATTCTCTCCTCCCTAACCGACGATGATTCTACCCCCTCAGCTTCTCTCTGAGGTGTAGCCCTACTCGTTGTTGGCGTCGCCTGCCGAGAATCCAAAACAGGATTCTGTAGCGGAGGCGAGCCGCCAGAAGGAGACGAAGGGGGCGGCAACGAGGGCAGGGTTCCTTTCTCTTCACCCTCTTTCCCTCCCCGGATCACCTCTCCGTTATTTCCCTCTGCTTCTCTCCTTCCCTCTTTTCCCATCTGTAATACGCTTCCTCTTTCAAGGTTTTCCTCACTATTAACATCTACAAGCTCTTCACTGTTACCTGTCAGAGGACCTTGTCGCGAGTCTCTAATATTTCCCTCTTCCTGCTGCAGCTGCACTACTTGTTCCTCCATCTTTTCATTCTCCTCTAATTTATCCTTGGCATGTATTTCTTTCAATTTGCTTCTTATTACTTGTATTTGCCATTCATATTCCACTATTTTCGTCCTGAAATATAGTATAGCATCTAAATTCTCACCCAAAGGGTCCGAGTTTTGTTGTTGTTCCAATCTCTCAAGTTCCTCCTTATGCCTATCCCAATCCATCCCAACCAGCGCTTGTTCATTCTCTAGTTCTTCTGCGGTCGCCTCTTCCACAAAGGTTCTCAACTTTTCCTGCTCCTTAAACTTCTTATACCTTTGTTTCGGCGACCTTTGCTCTTTTGGACTCAAAGTTTGCCCCCCTCTCTGCGCTGCCTGGCTAAACTCATTCTTTCTTTTCCTAGAATTGCGAGAAGGAATATTTGGGCCTTTTTCTTGTTGCCTTTCAGATTGGCTCTCCCCTTCTTCCTCCATCAACCATCTTTCTTCTTCTACTTGCAAAAGGGAAAACCTATTACTAGTCTGGGGAACTTCCCTAGGGCTTTTCCGGATAGGGGTGCTTTCTCTCGGCCTCTCTCCCACCATGCCCTCTCCGCCTTTTGTTTTGGCCTTCCTTTTTCCTCTGACCGTTTCCCATTCATTCCGCCGTTCCCGTCGTTGCCCCAGTTCCTCCAGTTCCCTTATTTCTCTCGACAAGCCTTGTTCCTCTTCCTCCCCCTCCCCTTCCCTCGTCCTCCCATTTCCTTCATTACTTCCCTGGTTCTCTTGCCTCTGCTGTCCTTGTTCTCTTTGCCCTTGTCTCTGTTCATATTCCTTTTCTCTGTCATTATATCTCTGTTTTCCACTCTGTGCTCTCAGGAACGCCTCTCTGAGCCTGGTAATATTTTCCCTGTTATGTTTTGCCTTCGGGCACCACAAATAAGGATGTCCAATCTCTCTACAAAGATTACAGGTCACCTCCTTTCGACAATTAACAGTAGCGTGTCCTCTAACTCCACATTTTGAGCAAAGGGGCGTCGTACAATTCCTACGACGATGATCGTACGCACCACATTGGAAGCAGGCAGGGGGTTGGCCGCTGTAGCGCGTCGTCCCCCTGTCCGCTCCCAAGAAGAAATATTTGGGCAGATGTTTTGTAATTCCCATAAAGTTAGTTTTTTCTAGAGCTATTATCGCTCTAAATTCACCGGTCCATATTCCCTTTTCATCTAATTTTCTGTGAGGTTCCATAAGTACCTTACAGTATCTGGATAACCACAAGGAAATATCTTCCTCAGGAATACACGTGGTCCTAAAACTAATAGTCAGAACCTTCGTCTCCCCTCGAAACAGCGGGACCACATCAAAATCGCTCAAGGCCGCCGATCTAAGCTTAAGGGCAACTTTGCACAGGTCCCAAAATTTCTGATACGCCCTCTCCGATTTCAAACAGACATCAATTTCCTTCATACCGGGCGGGAGTATCAAAGCCAGAATATCTTCCTTGGGGCATCCTAATAATCCTAAAAGGATGGTATCCCTTACATAAGCCCTAGACAATTTATTCACATCCTGACCCTTATATCTAAGACGTACCACGAACCTCTGTAGCGGGTCATGGTCATCGGGGATCTGACTATAATAAGTATTTAACAACTCTTCATCCTGAAAAAGTTCAAACTCGGGATCTTGCCAATTCCCTCCCGCCCCTCTCATCCCTCCCTGAACACTTCTGGCCATCGCGGCCGCATAAGACCTTCCATTTTTATCAGTTGTCGGTTCCTGTCTTTCCGTTCGACCCAAAGGTCCATTCACTTCTCCCGATCCTTCCCTCCCCTCCCCATCGCTCAATGTTACGCCACCACGTTGCGACGGATTCCCCAAGAGCCTTTTCTCTCTCGGAGGATCCGCCTCAACGGACCGCATCGGAACCGACTGCGTACACGTCACCCGACCTCCGCTCGGCGGCGTCGGATGGGAGTTTCCCCTTGATTTCATTCATTCAAGCCAGAAACTTCACTCCCCTCCTCCCAACCTAACAAAGTGGTTCCCCTATTTCCCCTGAAAGAGAGTCTGAGAGTCTGGCTGCTAGTCAGCCACTTTGGTACTTACCGTCTCGGAGGGTGGTTGCTGATACGCAGGGTCCAAGAGAGGAAAACAGAGAGGAAAAATGGCAAAATTACTTAGGCGCTTTATTTCGTCTCCTGGGGCCGGCTGGAAAGCAAAAGACCCTTCGAGATGTCCACTGTATCCGAGTTCACGGCACCAAAACTGTGGCAGGAATTTGAGTCCCCCAGGGAGGCCTATGACTCCCTCTTATGAGAAAGGGGTCATTTATTGTCACAGATCCCTTATGAGAAAGATCTTTACTCTAATTCTTTATAATGCTTTGATACAGTAACTGGCCTAAATGTAGACTAGGGATGAACAACCTTAAGATGGGGAAGGGACCTCCCATTGATCAGTGACTTCCCACCCAATAACTTCAAAGGAGTTATATTCATGCAAGCAACTAAACTCAGTTACAGTGGAGTCCAAAGATACTCACGTATTGGTTTCTTAAAGAATAGGTTTATTGAAGAAGACACATCAGCTGAGGGAGCCAGAGATAGACCTCTGACTGAATTAAGTATATAGGGTATCACTCTTATATAGGAAACTGGAAACATCAGAATTAGCATATCTAGCCTTTTTGTACAGAATCACCTTTGTACCAGGGGAAAGTTTACAATAATACAGGGTAGCACATAGGAATGATGTAATTTGTCTCTAAGTCAAAACAGAGAAAGGCACCACATATGAATGATGGAGGTCAAGATAAACTAAAACAATACAGAATGCATATAGTTGCTAGTGGACCAAAGTTCATTATGATGAGGCTCAACACATCTAGCTAGTACATTGCTGGTTCTATCTTACAGGAGAACAGATACATGGTTTTATTAGAAGCATGAAATCAATATTAGTTTCTCAATCATTTAAATGTTGTTATCACAAGCTATTGTTATGATCATACCTGAAATATTCCCGCAACAGCCTGTCCACCAGAATCCATAAGGAGACTCAAGTCCTCATCTTTTCCTTTCTCGCCCACCTGTCTGGATTTAGATCTGTCTTTCGGCCTCACACCTCGTTCAAGAAAGGTTCCGACGCTTTGTCCATCGAGTAACACTCGTCGGTCCCATCACCAATCATCTCTCAAAGGCGGCTCCCTTTCTTGGTCTCGGCCGGCTAGATCAGAAGAAAACAAAGCCAAGGGAACGGCAGGAACGGGTTCTTTTGCCCCAGACGCAGTTACCTCAATTCCATTGCTACCATCCCCCTCAACTTGATTCCCCCGCCGACACGTCCCCATCTGGCCTCCGTCCGACATAGCGACCTCCATATCCCTTTCATCTAACCGATCTATATCTTGCAGGTCGGGGTCCGAAGCCCATCTAATCGACCTCGCCAAAGGGCTATTTAACCTCAAGTCCTCCTCAACCCTCTCCATCCGCTCACAGAAATCCTGTCTCACGTACGTTAATTTTTTCCTAACCATCGGTGGGGTGTCTATAGAGCCTTCCGATTCCGATTCTCTCTCGCTGCTCTCTCTTTCACTAGAATCCTCCCCCATCCGCCCTAGTGTTAAATCCCTTTTTCCCGTGGCCAACCCCCCTCTATTCCCTTGAAGAGAAGACCTGTCAGTCTCCCTAAGAAGTAGGGTTGGTGTTCTACACTCAATATCCTCACCGGTTTGCGGGGACCCTGCAGGCGCAGAAATCCCCAGGGTGCTCGTACAGGCCCGATCACAGGATTCCTCCCGTTCCATCTCTCCGTCCGGTTTTTCTATCACGCGTCTCTCCGTCCGTCCTCGGACGCGTTCCTCCAACCCTCCGGCCGCTTTCACCGCGTCCCGTGACTCTTGAACAGAAGCTCGCGCATCCCCTTTAAGGCGTTGTCTCTGTTTAAGGTAGGTAATCATTCTCGCTATCCAATCCGCATAGGCTCTGGTCGTAAACAACGTATCGACTTTATCAATTT
>JARDYH010000002.1:239283809-239291309 GCA_029215795.1 Anniella stebbinsi
GGTTCGGACACATTTTCCGATTCGGGAAATCCCAAAATGCGAGACATGGGTGAAATTCACCGAAGCCCTGCACACTACCGGCAAACGTCCCGTTCTGCCCTCGCTTGAGGCATGCACCCCATTTCCAGTGATTCCACCGGCTTCCGACACGCTCGTGTGTGTTTGCTGGGTCCCCTGGTTCGGGCACATTTTCCGATTCCGGAAATCCCAAAATGCGAGACATGGGTGAAATTCACCGAAGCCCTGCACACTACCGGCAAACGTCCCGTTCTGCCCTCGCTTGAAGCATGCACCCCATTTCCAGTGACTCTACCGGCTTCCGACACGCTCGTGTGTGTTTGCTGGGTCCCCTGGTTCGGGCACATTTTCCGATTCCGGTAATCCCAAAATGCGAGACATGGGTGAAATTCACCGAAGCCCTGCACACTACCGGCAAACGTCCCGTTCTGCCCTCTCTTGAGGCATGCACCCCGTTTCCAGTGATTCCACCGGCTTCCGACACGCTCGTGTGTGTTTCCTGGGTCCCCTGGTTCGGACACATTTTCCGATTCCGGAAATCCCAAAATGCGAGACATGGGTGAAATTCACCGAAGCCCTGCACACTACCGGCAAACGTCCCGTTCTGCCCTCGCTTGAGACATGCACCCCATTTCCAGTCATTCCACCGGCTTCCGACACGCTCGTGTGTGTTTCCTGGGTCCCGTGGTTCGGGCACATTTCCCGATTCCGGAAATCCCAAAATGTGAGACATGGGTGAAATTCACCGAAGCCCTGCACACTACCGGCAAACGTCCTGTTCTGCCCTCGCTTGAGGCATGCACCCCATTTCCAGTGATTCCACCGGCTTCCGACACGCTCGTGTGGGTTTCCTGGGTCCCCTGGTTCGGGCACATTTTCCGATTCCGGAAATCCCAAAATGCGAGACATGGGTTTAATTCACCGAAGCCCTGCACACTACCGGCAAACGTCCCGTTCTGCCCTCGCTTGAGGCATGCACCCCATTTCCAGTGACTCCACCGGCTTCCGACACGCTCATCTGTGTTTGCTGGGTCCCCTGGTTCGGGCACATTTTCCGATTCCGGAAATCCCAAAATGCGAGACATGGGTGAAATTCACCGAAGCCCTGCACACTACCGGCAATAGTCCCGTTCTGCCCTCGCTTGAGGCATGCACCCCATTTCCAGTGATTCCACCGGCTTCCGACACGCTCGTGTGGGTTTCCTGGGTCCCCTGGTTCGGGCACATTTTCCGATTCCGGAAATCCCAAAATGCGAGACATGGGTGAAATTCACCGAAGCCCTGCACACTACCGGCAAATGTCCCGTTCTGCTCTCGCTTGAGACATGCACCCCATTTCCAGTCATTCCACCGGCTTCCGACACGCTCGTGTGTGTTTCCTGGGTCCCCTGGTTCGGGCACATTTCCCGATTCCGGAAATCCCAAAATGCGAGACATGGGTGAAATTCACCGAAGCCCTGCACACTACCGGCAAACGTCCCGTTCTGCCCTCGCTTGAGGCATGCACCCCATTTCCAGTGATTCCACCGGCTTCCGACACGCTCGTGTGGGTTTCCTGGGTCCCCTGGTTCGGGCACATTTTCCGATTCCGGAAATCCCAAAATGCGAGACATGGGTGAAATTCACCGAAGCCCTGCACACTACCGGCAAACGTCCCGTTCTGCCCTCGCTTGAGGCATGCACCCCATTTCCAGTGATTCCACCGGCTTCCGACACGCTCGTGTGTGTTTCCTGGGTCCCCTGGTTCAGGCACATTTTCCGATTCCGGTAATCCCAAAATGCGAGACATGGGTGAAATTCACCGAAGCCCTGCACACTACCGGCAAACGTCCCGTTCTGCTCTCGCTTGAGACATGCACCCCATTTCCAGTCATTCCACCGGCTTCCGACACGCTCGTGTGTGTTTCCTGGGTCCCCTGGTTCGGGCACATTTCCCGATTCCGGAAATCCCAAAATGCGAGACATGGGTGAAATTCACCGAAGCCCTGCACACTACTGGCAAACGTCCCGTTCTGCCCTCGCTTGAGGCATGCACCCCATTTCCAGTGATTCCACCGGCTTCCGACACGCTCGTGTGGGTTTCCTGGGTCCCCTGGTTCGGGCACATTTTCCGATTCTGGAAATCCCAAAATGCGAGACATGGGTGAAATTCACCGAAGCCCTGCACACTACCGGCAAACGTCCCGTTCTGCCCTCGCTTGAGGCATGCACCCCATTTCCAGTGATTCCACCGGCTTCCGACACGCTCGTGTGTGTTTCCTGGGTCCCCTGGTTCGGACACATTTTCCGATTCGGGAAATCCCAAAATGCGAGACATGGGTGAAATTCACCGAAGCCCTGCACACTACCGGCAAACGTCCCGTTCTGCCCTCGCTTGAGGCATGCACCCCATTTCCAGTGATTCCACCGGCTTCCGACACGCTCGTGTGTGTTTGCTGGGTCCCCTGGTTCGGGCACATTTTCCGATTCCGGAAATCCCAAAATGCGAGACATGGGTGAAATTCACCGAAGCCCTGCACACTACCGGCAAACGTCCCGTTCTGCCCTCGCTTGAAGCATGCACCCCATTTCCAGTGACTCTACCGGCTTCCGACACGCTCGTGTGTGTTTGCTGGGTCCCCTGGTTCGGGCACATTTTCCGATTCCGGTAATCCCAAAATGCGAGACATGGGTGAAATTCACCGAAGCCCTGCACACTACCGGCAAACGTCCCGTTCTGCCCTCTCTTGAGGCATGCACCCCGTTTCCAGTGATTCCACCGGCTTCCGACACGCTCGTGTGTGTTTCCTGGGTCCCCTGGTTCGGACACATTTTCCGATTCCGGAAATCCCAAAATGCGAGACATGGGTGAAATTCACCGAAGCCCTGCACACTACCGGCAAACGTCCCGTTCTGCCCTCGCTTGAGACATGCACCCCATTTCCAGTCATTCCACCGGCTTCCGACACGCTCGTGTGTGTTTCCTGGGTCCCGTGGTTCGGGCACATTTCCCGATTCCGGAAATCCCAAAATGTGAGACATGGGTGAAATTCACCGAAGCCCTGCACACTACCGGCAAACGTCCTGTTCTGCCCTCGCTTGAGGCATGCACCCCATTTCCAGTGATTCCACCGGCTTCCGACACGCTCGTGTGGGTTTCCTGGGTCCCCTGGTTCGGGCACATTTTCCGATTCCGGAAATCCCAAAATGCGAGACATGGGTTTAATTCACCGAAGCCCTGCACACTACCGGCAAACGTCCCGTTCTGCCCTCGCTTGAGGCATGCACCCCATTTCCAGTGATTCCACCGGCTTCCGACACGCTCGTGTGTGTTTGCTGGGTCCCCTGGTTCGGGCACATTTTCCGATTCCGGAAATCCCAAAATGCGAGACATGGGTGAAATTCACCGAAGCCCTGCACACTACCGGCAAACGTCCCGTTCTGCCCTCGCTTGAGGCATGCACCCCATTTCCAGTAACTCCACCGGCTTCCGACACGCTCGTGTGTGTTTGCTGGGTCCCCTGGTTCGGGCACATTTTCCGATTCCGGTAATCCCAAAATGCGAGACAGGGGTGAAATTCACCGAAGCCCTGCACACTACCGGCAAACGTCCCGTTCTGCCCTCGCTTGAGGCATGCACCCCGTTTCCAGTTATTCCACCGGCTTCCGACACGCTCTAGTGTGTTTCCTGGGTCCCCTGGTTCGGACACATTTTCCGATTCCGGAAAACCCAAAATGCGAGACATGGGTGAAATTCACCGAAGCCCTGCACACTACCGGCAAACGTCCCGTTCTGCCCTCGCTTGAGGCATGCACCCCATTTCCAGTGATTCCACTGGCTTCCGACACGCTCGTGTGTGTTTGCTGGGTCCCCTGGTTCGGGCACATTTTCCGATTCCGGAAATCCCAAAATGCGAAACATGGGTGAAATTCACCGAAGCCCTGCACGCTACCCGCAAACGTCCCGTTCTGCCCTCGCTTGAGGCATGCACCCCATTTCCAGTCATTCCACTGGCTTCCGACACGCTCGTGTGGGTTTCCTGGGTCCCCTGGTTCGGGCACATTTTCCAATTCCGGAAATCCCAAAATGCGAGACATGGGTGAAATTCACCGAAGCCCTGCACACTACCGGCAAACGTCCCGTTCTGCCCTCGCTTGAGACATGTACCCCATTTCCAGTGATTCCACCGGCTTCCGACACGCTCGTGTGTGTTTGCTGGGTCCCCTGGTTCGGGCACATTTTCCGATTCCGGAAATCCCAAAATGCGAGACATGGGTGAAATTCACCGAAGCCCTGCACACTACCGGCAAACGTCCCGTTCTGCCCTCGCTTGAGGCATGCACCCCATTTGCAATGACTCCACCGGCTTCCGACACGCTCGTGTGTGTTTGCTGGGTCCCCTGGTTCGGGCACATTTTCCGATTCCGGTAATCCCAAAATGCGAGACATGGGTGAAATTCACCGAAGCCCTGCACACTACCGGCAAACGTCCCGTTCTGCCCTCACTTGAGGCATGCACCCCATTTCCAGTGATTCCACCGGCTTCCGACACGCTCGTGTCTGTTTCCTGGGTCCCCTGGTTCGGACACATTTTCCGATTCCGGAAATCCCAAAATGCGAGACATGGGTGAAATTCACCGAAGCCCTGCACACTACCGGCAAACGTCCCGTTCTGCCCTCGCTTGAGGCATGCACCCCATTTCCAGTGATTAGGGTTAGGGTTAGGGTTAGGATACAGGTAGGGTTAGGGTTAGGGTTAGGGTTAGGGGTAGGGTTAGGGTTAGGGTTAGGGTTAGGGTTAGGGTACGGTTAAGGTTAGGGTTAGGGTTAGGGTTAGGGTTAGGCTTCCGACACGCTCGTGTGGGTTTCCTGGGTCCCCTGGTTCGGGCACATTTTCCGATTCCGGTAATCCCAAAATGCGAGACATGGGTGAAATTCACCGAAGCCCTGCACACTACCGGCAAACGTCCCGTTCTGCCCTCGCTTGAGGCATGCACCCCATTTCCAGTGATTCCACCGGCTTCCGACACGCTCGTGTGTGTTTGCTGGGTCCCCTGGTTCGGGCACATTTTCCGATTCCGGAAATCCCAAAATGCGAGACATGGGTGAAATTCACCGAAGCCCTGCACACTACCGGCAAACGTCCCATTCTGCCCTCGCTTGAGGCATGCACCCCATTTCCAGTGATTCCACCGGCTTCCGACACGCTCCTGTGGGTTTCCTGGGTCCCCTGGTTCGGGCACATTTTCCGATTCCGGAAATCCCAAAATGCGAGACATGGGTGAAATTCACCGAAGCCCTGCACACTACCGGCAAACATCCCGTTCTGCCCTCGCTTGAGGCATGCACCCCATTTCCAGTCATTCCACCAGCTTCCGACACGCTCGTGTGTGTTTCCTGGGTCCCCTGGTTCGGGCACATTTCCCGATTCTGGAAATCCCAAAATGCGAGACATGGGTGAAATTCACCGAAGCCCTGCACACTACCGGCAAACGTCCCGTTCTGCCCTCGCTTGAGGCATGCACCCCATTTCCAGTCATTCCACCGGCTTCCGACACGTTCGTGTGTGTTTCCTGGGTCCCCTGGTTCGGGCACATTTTCCGATTCCGGAAATCCCAAAATGCGAGACATGGGTGAAATTCACCGAAGCCCTGCACACTACCGGCAAACGTCCCGTTCTGCCCTCGCTTGAGGCATGCACCCCATTTCCAGTGATTAGGGTTAGGGTTAGGGTTAGGATACGGGAAGGGTTAGGGTTAGGGCTAGGGTTAGGGGTAGGGTTAGGGTTAGGGTTAGGGTTAGGGTTAGGGTACGGTTAGGGTTAGGGTTAGGGTTAGGGTTAGGGTTAGGCTTCCGACACGCTCGTGTGGGTTTCCTGGGTCCCCTGGTTCGTGCACATTTCCCGATTCCGGAAATCCCAAAATGCGAGACATGGGTGAAATTCACCGAAGCCCTGCACACTACCGGCAAACGTCCCGTTCTGCCCTCGCTTGAGGCATGCACCCCATTTGCAATGACTCCACCGGCTTCCGACACGCTCGTGTGTGTTTGCTGGGTCCCCTGGTTCGGGCACATTTTCCGATTCCGGTAATCCCAAAATGCGAGACATGGGTGAAATTCACCGAAGCCCTGCACACTACCGGCAAACGTCCCGTTCTGCCCTCACTTGAGGCATGCACCCCATTTCCAGTGATTCCACCGGCTTCCGACACGCTCGTGTCTGTTTCCTGGGTCCCCTGGTTCGGACACATTTTCCGATTCCGGAAATCCCAAAATGCGAGACATGGGTGAAATTCACCGAAGCCCTGCACACTACCGGCAAACGTCCCGTTCTGCCCTCGCTTGAGGCATGCACCCCGTTTCCAGTTATTCCACCGGCTTCCGACACGCTCTAGTGTGTTTCCTGGGTCCCCTGGTTCGGACACATTTTCCGATTCCGGAAAACCCAAAATGCGAGACATGGGTGAAATTCACCGAAGCCCTGCACACTACCGGCAAACGTCCCGTTCTGCCCTCGCTTGAGGCATGCACCCCATTTCCAGTGATTCCACTGGCTTCCGACACGCTCGTGTGTGTTTGCTGGGTCCCCTGGTTCGGGCACATTTTCCGATTCCGGAAATCCCAAAATGCGAAACATGGGTGAAATTCACCGAAGCCCTGCACGCTACCCGCAAACGTCCCGTTCTGCCCTCGCTTGAGGCATGCACCCCATTTCCAGTCATTCCACTGGCTTCCGACACGCTCGTGTGGGTTTCCTGGGTCCCCTGGTTCGGGCACATTTTCCAATTCCGGAAATCCCAAAATGCGAGACATGGGTGAAATTCACCGAAGCCCTGCACACTACCGGCAAACGTCCCGTTCTGCCCTCGCTTGAGACATGTACCCCATTTCCAGTGATTCCACCGGCTTCCGACACGCTCGTGTGTGTTTGCTGGGTCCCCTGGTTCGGGCACATTTTCCGATTCCGGAAATCCCAAAATGCGAGACATGGGTGAAATTCACCGAAGCCCTGCACACTACCGGCAAACGTCCCGTTCTGCCCTCGCTTGAGGCATGCACCCCATTTGCAATGACTCCACCGGCTTCAGACACGCTCGTGTGTGTTTGCTGGGTCCCCTGGTTCGGGCACATTTTCCGATTCCGGTAATCCCAAAATGCGAGACATGGGTGAAATTCACCGAAGCCCTGCACACTACCGGCAAACGTCCCGTTCTGCCCTCACTTGAGGCATGCACCCCATTTCCAGTGATTCCACCGGCTTCCGACACGCTCGTGTCTGTTTCCTGGGTCCCCTGGTTCGGACACATTTTCCGATTCCGGAAATCCCAAAATGCGAGACATGGGTGAAATTCACCGAAGCCCTGCACACTACCGGCAAACGTCCCGTTCTGCCCTCGCTTGAGGCATGCACCCCATTTCCAGTGATTAGGGTTAGGGTTAGGGTTAGGATACAGGTAGGGTTAGGGTTAGGGTTAGGGTTAGGGGTAGGGTTAGGGTTAGGG